>OZ025289.1:12899799-13157557 GCA_964019185.1 Maratus speculifer
CAAGTTAATGGCTCAATTTATATGGAAAATTATTTCATAGCTTTGTTTACACGGAGTTATTACCCATATAAGTGGGTATGACGCCGAAAAGCACTGGACAAGAAATTTCACCATTAAATTTTATAAATATATATCTTCTAAGATATTCTTTCATGTATGCATGCATAGTAATAAATTGCTGTATCAAATCCTCTATTTGTTTTTTAAAAAATCTAACACCAAGCTATAAAAAAAATTTAATGTTGTGTTATTGTCCCCTGTACGTTAGATTAAGCAAGGTATACAATGTTTAGATGAGAATAGATTCATTTGTTATGCGATACCTAAGAGATTTTATTTAGAAATACATAACAAATCTTGTACAGCATTTAATTATATATCAACAGAAAGCATTAAATATTAAAAAAATATTTTGATTCAAATGAGATTTAAATTATCATATCATTATGATAGATAAATATATACGAGACATCCTTGGACATTTTAAAAATGTATAAATTTATGCTACTCTTTTCATCTGAAATAGCAATGTCTAAATTTCAAAATTCTCTTAAATTAGTGGAACATTTCATTACAACATATTTGTTAAGCAGAGATCGATTTACGTACATAACTATCAGTTAAGATCTTATGTTTATTCTGTATTTAATTCTTCTTTTTTAGATTTAATTAGAATAATGATGTTAATACGAGATCATATATTTATTTTTTGTTATATTTATACATTTTTTCATTTTATATAATTATTTTGTTTTTTGTTTATAATCAGTTTTATTTTCTTCCAGGGTCTTTTCCTAACGAAGGCAATTATCCAGTAGTCAGGTATTCCTCCAGAAGCAAAAACTCTACTTACTATTTATGTAAATTTAATGACAATATTCGCTTAAATATCATTTTACTCTCTTACATAATGCATTTATTTGTTTTTTTCTTATTAATGAGATTTTTGAAAATATCATACTATTCTTGAATGATAAGTGCTTTAGATTAATTTGCTTCTAAAACCCTCTGCTAATTTCCCTTTTTTTAAATTCAATCAATCCTTTTCAGGCTTGATTAAGATGGATATGTGCTTACTAGATCACAAAAATTTGGTTCATTTATGTCTTTTAAAAACTTTTTTTTTATTTTCGTGTAATGCCTGTGTCATCTGTTTGTTGTCAATGCTTTTATTTTCTTTTTATTTGTAGAATACTTTTTTATGAAAAAGTAATTATCTTGAAATCATGCATTCCTTCCATAAACGAAGTTTTATATTTTATTATTGATGTTAATTGAAAGAAACGTTTTGCTTGAATATCTTACAGTCTTTTTAATGCATTTATTTGCATTAATAAAATTTCGTAAGAATGATAGTAATATTTTTTAAGGATCTTGTTTTTTCAAATTTGTGTAGTAGCTATTTTGTGTTTCAAACTTTATCTAATTACATGAAAACAAACGTATTATTTTTGATCATTGAAGGAATAGCTGCGTAGAAATTGTCCAAATGTTAGTACTATTGTTATATAATGTTATTTACCATTATTAATTATATATATTTTGTTATTAGTTGAAGAGAGGTATATTATTAAAATTAGTGGTAACAACTGCTTACTTGTGAGCAGTCCTTTCATCACTGCCTTCTTTGAAAACTGGTTTTATAATTTTTTAAGATTAATGATTCTTCTAAATCGAACTCCTTAAACGGAGATTTATGATAATTTTACCTATATGCCGCAGAATTGCACAATAGTACTTGTTGATGGATATTCTAATACAGGATTTATACAGAAGCAAGACAGTAAATGATCCGGAAACCATGCATGAGACTGTTGTGCCATTAAATATTATTGCATTACTAACTTGGCTTCATACATATTTCTTTTTTAAAGAACTCCTATTTTGTTCTTTTTTATATAAGTTTGTCTCATGAAACTCTAAATTTATTATCTATTTTTATTTATTACATTAATAAAAACTAAATGTTTTTTTATTTAATTACGAAACGAAATATTCTGGTATTTGTTAAAGTATAAAATAACTGAAATTAAAATCTCACCACATTGTACAAGCGAAAAAATTATTTGTGTTTATTTTTATGCAGTCCTAATATATGCGCCACCCAGGGGGAAATTTTCAAGAATAAACAATTGCTTAACATAAACTTTTATTTATGCAATTTGTCATTTATGTAAATTTTTACTTTCGGATTACATTTTTTAACAGGTTCGCGATGGAATTTATTCGGAACAACAATTAATTTCTTTATATGTTTTAAGTCTCTCTAAATGTGTACTTGTCAATATAAATAAAAATACAGTTTAACTTTTCTTATTTTAACAAAATTAATCTGATGAATAAAGAAATTCTATTAACTGTAATTTTTCCATCCGAAGGAAAAATTTCTAGGCTGGAATTTTTATATCATGATCAAGTCATATGCGAACATTCTATAAACCAATTTAATCCGAACAAATTCGGCGGACATATTTCAGCGAGTTAACCTTTTTTTTTTTTTTTTTATGTTTTGTTATAACTTGTCAAAGTTTTAGTAGAAGGTTATCAAATTGTATTGTGTTTGATGAAGTTATTCACAATAGTATGGTTGGTCAATCTTTCGATGTTGAAACCAAAGTCCAATGCTCATATCTCAAACTACCACTTTTATACTCATTTAAAAAAGTTATAATTAGTCATTTATTATTTTCCACTTTTTTCCAGATTTATTCATTAATTTAGTAATTTTCAAGGAAAATAAATAAATAAATATTATTTTACTTAATTTAGTTATATTAAACGTCCTGAATTAAAAAATGAATAAAAGCTAAAAACATTCTGAATTCACAAACATCGCAAATACTTGAAATTTTAAATCTGAAAAATTTGAAGAAACAATTCCAAAAACTCTTCTAATACGCGAGAGCATGTAATATTGCTCTCGTACGATTAAATTCTCTGAGAGTAAATTCCTCTTTTCTCTGAAAAATATTAATTTAAAAAATCTTGGACGCACAACGAAATTTCCGAACTTTGTCCTTAGAGTAAAATTATATTTGTGTTTTCTCATAGTCTTTTGAGAAAAGGGAGTCAAGAAAAGTAATTGCAATAAAAAAGAAAACTTTAAAAATTAAAGTAATTGTTTAAAAAAATGCCACTGCTAATTAATGTCCTGCAATTTAAAGTATACAAAAAAATTATTATTATAAAATTCCAATTAAATTTTATCGTTTTTCAATTCGTTATTATATTTAAAAGGTTTTATAAAACGGTGTTTGGATAACATGGGGATTAGCGACTGGTATACATGCCACATAAGTTGCTCTTAAATGATGATTATTCTCCCCAGTTAATATATATTTTAAATTTTGATTATTTAATCCGAACATTTTGCGATTTAATTATGCAAAAATAACGATTTTAAAAAAGAAAAAAATCATTCGTCCCGAAAGTGTTAAAAAAGATGTTATATTAATCATTATTATTAGTTTTACATTAATATTACTGTTTAAAATATTTAAGTGTGTGCATGTGTGTAATATGCGCATATATACACTACATGGCCAAGAAAAAGCCAAGGACAAAGATCATGAGCCATCACGTATATACAGCACAAATGTACTGGTGACGAAGGGAGTTGTTTACTGAAATTTGGCAGTCTATATATAAAATAATCAAGGAAAATTAAAAGTCAAAGTATTAAATTATTGAATGTTTCAGTCATTTCGAAGACATTCTACACATAAATATTTGTTGGGAGATATTATTATTATTATTACATTTATTATTATAATTCATAGAGTTCTGTAGACATTAGTTTTAGAGGTTAAAAACAATCTTTTATTGTAATTGCTATATTTATATTTTAGTTCTTTAATTTTAAATTAAGAAAGATTTTTCTAAAATATCTTACAATTTCTATTCCATAATGTATGCTAGAGTATTTTATTTATAAGATTTAATAATTCGGAGTAAAATAATATTTGGCGTCTAGCATTTCATTGTAATGATAAATAAAATTGTTTACGATGATATCAATGCATTAAACAAATACGCTTATTTTCAAGAAAAATTATGTTTGGCAAAGAAAGTGTTTTTCTCCGATTATTTGAAAAGCCTAACCATTGCTCATTTTTTAACTTTCTTTCTTATCTGTAACAAATCGCATCACTGTAGAAAATCCTCTTTACATAGTTAATACCATATGTATCTGTAAACGACATCTGGCAGCTTAAGAAAAGAATATGCATTTATTTTTCAAAAAATATTTCGTTAGTTTAATCATGCATTGCTTTCATATAATGTTTATTTTTTATTTTTTATTTTTTTCTCGATTTCTTTATATTTAAAATGCTTTATAAAAGCAGTTTTATGGAATTAAGGAACAATATGTTAATATATATATATATATAGACTAGTACATAATCCCCGTCAAAAATGACGGAATGTTGATCTAATTGTTTGTTTTCTTAAGACTTCATAGAAATGAATATTTTGTTATTGAAAAGTTTCTATTGTAGAAAAGTAGATTTTAAAAATGATAAATGAGTTTTATAGATATAAATGATGAGGATATTTTTTAATTCATTGTTTAATTTATGAAGTTATTCAACAAAGAAATTAGGGAAATTTGATTGCACGGAAATTTGGGCTGGTAATTTTCACTGGAAATTTGATTGCATTGTGATAAAAATTAAGATTTCTTACAAAATGTAATTGAAATGTAAGAATTATGTAACACCATGTGCTATATATATTAATTATATCGATGCAGATTAAATTTCTATTTTTAACGTAATAATATTCGAACATAATTTTGGAGTGAAAATAAAACTGTAATATAACACCAGAAAATGAAAAAAAAATCCAATCAGATAAATGCAATCTCATAATTAAATTACATCTGGTAAACATTTTTTATTTGTAATGCAATAAAAAAATTAAAAATTACGTGGATAAATGGTCTAAAAATTCTTTACAAATAATAAAACTAAATAAAAATTCTAACACAGATTTTATTTATATTGAACGAAATTATTTTTAACTTCCTTTTGAACAACATTTTGAGTTCAAAGTTATTTTTGAATGTTACGGCTTTAAAAATAGAAATTTTATTTGTATTGATATAATTAATAGATGAAGTACATACTATTGCTTACATTTAATTACATTTTCTGTAATGAAATATTGCTTACATTTTAATTACATTTTCTAAGAAACATTAATTTTATTTGCAATGAAATAAAATTTCAAGTGGATCTAAACTAATTTCTTAAAAAAAATTACGAAAGAAATAATAAAAATAATAATTTTGATTTTATTTACACGCAGGGAAATTTTAAAGTTATTTAACCAGCTATATAGAATTATGCAGCGATTACATAAGTTAAATTTAGTTAAGGAGTTTTTCCGCTGTTCCGTGGAAAAAAAAACATATTGACGGACAGACGTCGACTGTAAGGGCTAGGTATTTATATAATTACGAACGTACCTAAAAATTTGAAGTACAATCACGTACATGTTCTTTTCTTTGAAGCTGATTAAAAAAATATATCTTGTGCAATCTCTATCAATTATTTTCTGAAACATCTTTCATTTTTTATTAAATCACGATGAATGCCTAATTTTTCATCTGTGACTGAATAATTCGAATCAGGACAATTTTTATCTCTTAAGTTTACCTTTCCATTGACAAACACGGAGTGCAATGGTACTATTTTTCTGTTATTTAAATCTGTTTCTATACAAAAAGCAGAATTGTTTTTGGCAAAGAAAGCACTTTCCTTCGATTATTTTAAAAACAATATTATTTAGCTATATTTTTATTCATAAATTTATTTATATTTTTTTATTTATAAAATATGTATTCTTTTATTATTGATATTTTTTAATATAAATGTTTTTGATATTTTATTTATAAGCTTATTTACAGATTTTTATTTATAAATTTATTTATAATTTATTTATTTAAAAGGTTAATTTCTTATTTATTTTACTTCCATTATTATAAACTTTTTTAGATATAACACCTAAAAAGCAAAAGTACACACACATGTATGTTTTGTCATTTAAAACTAAACAAAAATATTCTTTTCTGTATTCACTATCAAATGTTTTCTAAAATATCTTTCATTTTTAATAAATCACGGTAAATTCATATTTCATCTGTGATTGAATAATCCAAAGCAGAACAGTATTTTTATCTCTTAAGTTTTCTCTTAAGTAAGCAATGGCAAACACAAATTGCTATGGTACTATTATTCTGTTATCCAAATTAGAGGTCTGCACGGGCCGAAATTTCCAGGCCCGGGCCCGGCCCGAAAGAAAGAAATATTGGCCCGACCCGGCCCGGCCCGAAAGTTAAAATTTCGGCCCGAGCTCGGCCCGGTCCGGAAAAAAGTTTAAAATTCGGCCCGAACCCGGCCCGGCTCGAGTGAATATCTACAGAACATTGATCTTTAATCTTATGGAAGAGTTCTCACCAAAAAAAAAATTATATTAGTCTTCTTTTTCCATCTTTATAATCCCTCATTTATGCAGAAGTGCCGTTTGCTGCGATATTTATGCTTTTAAATGAATCCTTGTTTGCTGTATGTAAATGGTTCAGTTATCACTAGTATTATTAATCCATATTCCCTGTAATGGAGACAAAAAAATCGAAAAAGCGGTACATGGTAAAATTTCCAAAGACGAAATCGCTTTCGAACGAAAAAAAAAAAAAAAAAAAATGCATTCCCTTCTTAACAGATGTAAATGTTTAATGTATTTTTTTCTCCCGTATTGTTGTAATCATTTTGCATGGATGAACATTTTAAAAGAAACTTTCAGTTTTCAGTTAAAAAAAAAAAAAAAAAAAAAAATCCGTCATGATCATGTTTTTTTTTTTCTTTTTTTTTTGTGTGTGTGTGTTTAATTCTATTTTAAAACTCCTAGTAATCTACGATTCTTTAAAAGGAATAAATTCTAATGTTTAATTGTAGAATAATGACGGCTTAAAAGTATATGCTTTTTTTGCAGAAATTTTTGGACAAAGCCAAATATTACTGATTTATAAAAAGTCGAGAAAAGGATTTTCATATAGGAAGATTCAATAGGAACTGATTATTTTGGTCCATGAAAACTAGGAAGAATGGAATCAGTCTCGGCTTCGTACGAAAAAAAAAAGTTAGGCCCGGCCCGATACTCCAGCAAAAAAATTAAGGCCCCAGCCCAGCCCAGCCCAGCCAGGCCCGAAAAGATTAGTGACTAGACCCGGCCCGGCCCGAATCTTCAGAAGTAAGGCCCGAGCCCGGTCCGGGCCGAATGCCATAATCGGAAATCTGCCCGTGCAGACCTCTAATCCAAATCTGTTTTTGCTCGAAGGAGAATTGTTTTTTGGCAAAGAAAGTTCTTTAGATTATTTGAAAAGGCTCATTTCTCATTCACACGATTTTCTTTTCTTAGGTATAACAAATCAAATTAAATCTTTTTTACTGAATTTAACTCTTTATTTTTACTCTTTTTTATTGAATCTTTTTTACTTACTCATTAGCGTATGTTTTTTGTACAAATTTCGGGGGAATGAAAAAAGTTAATTTATATATATTTTTTTTATTTAAAAATTAATTTAAAATTTTGTTTTTATTAATTCATTTATAATTTTTCATGAATAAAATTGTTTATTTTTTAATTTTAATTCTATTAATTGTAAATTTATTTGTATTTTTTATTCAACATTTTTAATGTTAATTTATTTTTGAAATCTATGCGTATTGTGCAACTATATCGTTCTTTAGCTAAAACATCTGCTCAATTATTAACATAATTGCATTTTTCTTATTTTTGATATATTTTTAACTGTAATTTTAATTGTATGTAAAGTAATAAAACAGTAAAAAAAGTTGATGTTCCGATGTTAAAAGATATTTAAATCGTTAATTAAAAAACCAAATCACTTTTTTATGCATTTTTAGTCTAAGATCTCCAATAAGGTAAATTTAAATGAGATAAGTAAAAATTTTAAAAACAAGTATTACGGCGTATATATTTTTTTAATTGCACACCCCGAATGAAATTGAATTTCGAACGAATATCGTTCTTAAACACTATTTTAAGCGAGCTTTTTTTGCGTAGATCTAAAACTGCATAATAAATATCATGATCACCCTATTTTATACGGCACGATGAATGAAATAAAACAATAAATACTATGAGAATTATATTCTTCATTATCTTGTTGCACATTAATGTTATATATGAATTTCAGTATGTTCGAAATATTATAATATCATTAAAATGTACTGCAAAGGATTTTATCTCTATACACAATAATGTAATAGAACTTTTCCGTACGTTTTGATAAACGAACTAAAAAGTACTATGCATTCCATTTTCAACAAGGAATGTTATATGGTAGATTACAATAAGGGCAGTTTACGTCAAAGTTAGTTAAAAAATCGATATCCTTTTATTTTATTATTAAAAGCTTGTTTAATTGTGATTATTTTGAAAACTCATTTTTACCCAAACGGTAAGAATATCGCGAGGCATTGTAAACTTTGTTAATACACCCAGAACACATATAAATTAAAGCTTTAAAAGGCCTTTTTCTAATGTTAATTTTTTTTTTTTTTTTTTTTTTTGTATTTGAGACAGAGACTTAAACTTTTTGTACCTGCTCATTATTATACCCGTGATAAAACTGCGCATGGAATTAGTACTAAGTTTTTTTTTTTTTTTTTTTTTTTTTTTTTTTTTTTTACATCAAAAGGGAATGCAGGTGTGTTAAATTTCATCGTTATTTACTTTATATATATAAAATTATATAAAATACAATATTATATTATTTATCAAAATTTTACTAAATATATTATTATTTATGTATTTTTAAAAATCTATTTATTTTATATTTATTAATTATATTATTATTTATCAAACAATTTAAGCCCACTCATGTGTAATACATTTCTTTCAAAATTTTTAAAAAACATTAGGCAAAAATATCAATGATTATGGAAGTTGTAAGTATTAAAAAATACAATTTTTAAAAATTTTCTAAAATTTTTATTAGATATGCAGTTTTTTTTCAAAATTCCCTTTCAGTTATACACTGAAATGCAGTTAATTCATCATTTGAACCGGATTTTTAAATATTGTTAAAAAGGTAATCTAAAGTATTATATTTACGCGAGTTTGAATACCCATTATAGACAGGCAGATCGTAAAACAAACACTGATCATTAAAAAAAAATTCAACTATGTTACATATCATTAAAAAGGCAAATGTAATACATTTCGTATTGAATCACATTTATCGATAAAATAATAATAATAATAATAATAATAATAATAATAATAATAATAATAATAATAATAATAATAATAATAACTGTAAGCGGCATCGTGAAATTTGATATGTCCTCTCGGCTTAAAAATTTCTTATTTTATCAAAAGAAAAACAAAAAACTTATTTTTATTGAATATGTATTTTTCAAACAAATGGGCAATTAGGCTTAAAAATTATACCTAGATAGTAATTTTAAACCTCATGAGATTATACACCCTCACTTATTACAAAGCGGTAAAATCGATAATTAAGCAAGCGACATAAAAAAAAAAAACTTTACATTTTCATTAATTATTACTTAACTGTTCTATCAGTATTCCAGACGACTATTTTCCATGGGGAAATTTAAAAATGAATTTAATAAGCACAAATTTCAATTGCTGATAAGTATTCAAAAAGCATGTAAGGAAATAATACTTTCGATAGTCATGTAAAGGATTATGAATATAGCTTTTAAGAAATTCGAATGCACTTGACTGTAATAGACAGTGCAAAGCTCGTTTATATTTATATTGTTTATATACGAAACTCGTATATAAAAATAATATAAAAATTATGACAGTTTGTAAGTTGGCATCAATTCCTATAAATCTTGAATTTTCGATAACTAGCTTTTCTATAGATTTAAATGGAAGTGGTAATGTTATTTACCCCCCTAAAAATAGGTACCATAATTTCAGTCCTACAATCTAATTAATCAATATAAATTATTAATGTCAGAACAGAAATTTGAATTAATATATGAACTAAAACCGGTACGTTACATTTTCATTAAAATTATTTCTTTTGCAAACATGTTTATTATAACCATGGATTATACTACTGAAATTACATATTCATTGTCAAAAAATATTTTTATATAAATTTAGAGGCACAATATCTATGAAACCATTGAATATAAAAGTACTTATTTGATAATTTTCCTCATCAGCGGAAGATTCCCTTTCTCAAAGCAAGTTAAATAAAATATTTTTTCCCTTTATCATGTATTTTGTTCTTTAAAAAAATTCTATGGGAAAAAGTTAACCTTTGGTTTTATTATGGAAAAAAAGAAGTAAAGCTTTTTTTATTAACCTGATTTCTTCTGCAAATATTTTTTCATTCCTTTGAACAACTCTTCAGTGGAATTCACTTGAATGGAAGCCGCGAGTTTTGATTTCTGGAAAATCGCCAACGTAATAAAAAGTAAGAAATTTTAAATGGGTGTTTTATGAATAGCAGTTCAATAATTCAAAGTAATCGTTTTATAGTAATAATTCAAAGTAAAGTTTTTTTATAATTCAAATCGCGGCATAAAGAATGCATTATGAGATTTCTGAGTAAAGTTTAAATATATATATATATTACAAATTTTAAATTTTTTCGCCAAAACTAACCTTTATACTATCTTAATTTTCTTATAATAATATTCCGTACTTACTTCAAATTATTAAATTAAAATCTTGTTTCTAAATCTAATCTGTTAATCCTTATGCAGACGATATAAATTCTTAATTTGCCTTAAAAAACATTATTCCAGTATGCGTAAATTTAAAAAGATGGCTCTAAATTAAAAATATTCTTAATTAAAACTTTATTTCTTAATATTCCAAATAAAACTGATTTCTTCTATGTTTTTATCAACCCTTTTTAAGAAAGTCTTATTAAATTTATTCCAAAACCATACCTTTCAAAAAATATCATTATTTTATTTTATCTATTTATTTATTTTTCCTACGTCAACCTTTGATGTGTGCATATTAATAAATTCATTTCTTTTCTTTTTCTCTTAAAATTAATCATTTATAAAAATCGTCTGCCTAAGATATTTAAAATTCTGAGTCAATTATAAATTGGTTAAATAATATTTTTTTAAAAATAAATTTATCGTTTGTGGAAAATAATCTCGTAGCTGGACAAGAATTCTGTTTACATAAAAGAATGATGGTTTGAGGTTACAGAATGTTCCAGAACTTTCTTTTTAGTTTAAAAAGGTGGAAGTCTCGAGATGAAGAAGAAGATTTCTTGGGTTGCTTCTTCGATGAGGACAGCTCGCTGAAATAATGATGGAATTTTTGCAAAAGGAGCTTTTCCTTCCTCATTATTACGAATTTAATAAATGAATTTACAGCAGCCCATGACTAATTATTGGATCTTCTACATTTATTTATTTATTTTGGTTTTTTCCCTCGCTTGCCATGACTGTGTGTTTCTTTTTAACCAGTGGAAATAATTCGAGTTCTCCTTAAATCGTCACAACTAATCGAAAAGTCGACAGGATTTTTTATCTGTGCTGCTTTTTTGATGAATGATATTTAAAGAAAATTGCGATGGAACGAAGAAAAGCATGCTATCGCCGAAGTTCGATTGAAGGACAGCCTATATGGTATTTTCAGCTTGCTAATGAATAGTACTTGCTTCGAGTCTGATGTGGATTTCCTGACGCTTGATATTGATCTGTGAGCATAAATTTTGATTCAGAATTCTTGGTCATAATGATAAATTTTTGAGACCTGGTGATTTCGAATTGGATTTAATAAGGAATAGAAGCGCCACGACGAACTGCCATTCATCTTGTTGCGGCCCAAATATGCGATCATTGACTTTAAGTATTATTGGTAGTGATGACAAGAAAAAGAAAAAAAACTTACAGGGACAACTGAACGTCGGTTGCTAATTACCTGGATAATTTTCGGGGTTCTTGTCTCCCCTAGGATCCTCTTGAGAATTTCTTCTTATTAGTGAGTTATTTTTAGATGTATTTAATTATTTTGTGTATCCTTTTATTGTATTTGTGTAGATTATTTATTCTCTATTTGTGAGGTTTATTTATTTATTGTTTTGTTTTTCTTTGAGTCTTATTTATTAATCTATTTATGAGTATTATTATTATCATTATTATTTGTTGAAGATTGAAATATTTTTATTCGTAAGGATTTAATTGAGGAGTATGATGTTCTTAAGATATTTACTGTTACTTATTAAGATTATTATGTTATTTTTATGCACGTTTAAAGATAAGTTCGTAATAATAATGAAGTATAAAAGAACTTAGAAGCTCAAGTTATTTTTTAAAAAGGTACATTTTCTAATTTATTGATATTTGTTTGTTATCAAGAACTATTCTCAGAATGCAGTATTTTCATGATAATGTTCCTACAACTAGACATTTGAGCTGAAAATTAAGTTAACATTTATGTTTTTCATTTTATTTGTTAGAATTTCTGGTTACAGTGAGCTTTGGTTCCCGGATTCTTATAATTTATTTAAATTCAGTAAGAAAGATGGAACTGTGCAAGGCTGTTGCTAGAATTTTGACTGATAAATATGATTAATTTTGTCAGTAAATTTTGTGATTTTAAGTAAGAAATTACCTATAGTTAAAATTTTTGAATCTGTTTATGATCTATAAAATAATAGAATTAAAAGTTGATCCCAATTTAAGGTATATCTATGATATTTACAATTTCTGTTTTATTAGATAAAATTTCTGGTTAAAGTTAGCAGCTAAATATAGTTATAATTTTCGCGATAATTTTGATTCAGATTTTTAAAAAGGTGGGTAATGGTTCTGTGTGAGGCAGTTAAAATGTGTACAACACCAGTAGACAAAGCCCTCAAAATTGCGAAAGCGCGAACTCATGACTTTCACCTTAAAAGTAAAAGACTCTAAGATCGAAATTTTGTCGAATGCCCATTAAAAATACAAGACTCTGTAATTTATGAAGAATTTAAATACCCTAACACTCGAAAATTAGAACCTACTTTCTCTGGACCATACAAAATTATAAGTAAACTTTCTGATGTAACTTATGAAATACATAAATTTAATTATGAGACAGGACAGAATTCCGTTATTGTGCATGTTTCTAAATTAAGACCCTATTTTTCACCAGAAGATTTTAAACTGTTTCATGAGCAAACCAAAAAACCAACAAAACCTCAGATACAATCACAACCACTGGATCAAACTAAAGTCAAGACATTAGATTAAGTTTTAATTCTTAGTCTTTAAATATTTTATCACCATAATTTTCAACATTACCAGGTATGTTCTTGGAGGCCTACAAGAATATTACTTGTTTTTGGGGTTAAATTAGGCTCCTTATGCAGGCATAAGGTGTACACTTTGATTGTAAAAGCTTTCAAATTGATGTTGATAAATTAATTTTAACGGTGTTTAAGTCTAACTATATTTACTCATGTATTTGACATTAGTATTATTCTATTTATTCAGCAGATATTTATGTTATAACAGTTATAAAATCTAATGATTCTACTCAAACCTATAACATAATATGTGATTTTCAGTGATTGTGAAAACTACAGATATTAAGAGTTTTTTAGAAAAGCACACTATTTTTATTTCTATTTCTCAATTAAGAATGACACCTTTTATTCCTATTGTATTTTATTATTAAAGTTTATAAACCATGTGTAGATAAAACATTATTCTACATTTGGCATTTGAAAACTTATAACCAAATTTGACAATTTTGTAAAAGAGTATCAGAGAGCAATTATTGTAAGGAAATACTGGTTGAGAGTCCATTTTCTAAATAGTTAGATTTAATTTTATTTGGATTTTGGAATTATTATGATTTTTTTTATTTATACTTTCGGCTAGCAAAAAATACTTTCTTATGCTATTAGAAGATAAGAAAATTATTTAGTTGCTATGTAATTATTTTTATCCTCAACCAATATTTTCCCTATCAATAATAAACAAATAGTGATATTTTCTTTTGATTATACTCTTGTTTTACTATTATTATTATTATTATGATTTCTATAATGAAGTTTAGTATTAATTATACTCTTATTGAAAAATATTAGGATATGGAGTCTTATTATACTATTACTTATTATTGTTGTTATTGTTATTATTTAAATTTTTCTATATTATTTATTATTGATATTGAGAGTGATGCTATTTCTTATTGAAAAATTGATATATTACTGAAAGATGTTGGATCCAACATAACATTAAAACCAAAGATTAAACTAGGTTTGAAGATTTTTAATTAAAGAGACTGTATTCAGAAAACATTGGAAAAGACTCTTTTATATATACTATTGAAAGACTTGTTTCATTTAAAGGACTTATTTAAAATAAACTATGCATTAAGTCATTGTAATTATTTAAACTTCCATGAGAACGAATTTTTATTGTTTTTATTATATTTTTATCTCTTGCTTATTAATATTCATAACTTATTTACTGTTATTATATGTATTATCTCCTATGCACTTACAAATGGTAAGTGATGTTGTAACATTATTGTATTTCTTTCAGGGAAATGCTCCTACCTAAATTTAATTCAGAATTATTTTCTCTTAACTATTTTATTTTAATCGCTAATATTTTTTATACTGCGTTAATTTTCTTTTCTTCCATCTCTTGGCTTCCTGAGTTTGACAGTTTTATTCCAAAATTTAACTTTTCTAAATTATTATATTTCTGTTGTCTGAACTTGTAGTTTTATTTAACTATCAATTTCATACAAAGTCTTGGGGAGGGGGGATAATATTACGAATTTAAAATTTTTTCGCCAAAACTAACCTTTATACTATCTTAATTTTCTTATAATAATATTCCGTACTTACTTCAAATTATTAAATTAAAATCTTGTTTCTAAATCTAATCTGTTAATCCTTATGCAGACGATATAAATTCTTAATTTGCCTTAAAAAACATTATTCCAGTATGCGTAAATTTAAAAAGATGGCTCTAAATTAAAAATATTCTTAATTAAAACTTTATTTCTTAATATTCCAAATAAAACTGATTTCTTCTATGTTTTTATCAACCCTTTTTAAGAAAGTCTTATTAAATTTATTCCAAAACCATACCTTTCAAAAAATATCATTATTTTATTTTATCTATTTATTTATTTTTCCTACGTCAACCTTTGATGTGTGCATATTAATAAATTCATTTCTTTTCTTTTTCTCTTAAAATTAATCATTTATAAAAATCGTCTGCCTAAGATATTTAAAATTCTGAGTCAATTATAAATTGGTTAAATAATATTTTTTTTAAATAAATTTATCGTTTGTGGAAAATAATCTCGTAGCTGGACAAGAATTCTGTTTACATAAAAGAATGATGGTTTGAGGTTACAGAATGTTCCAGAACTTTCTTTTTAGTTTAAAAAGGTGGAAGTCTCGAGATGAAGAAGAAGATTTCTTGGGTTGCTTCTTCGATGAGGACAGCTCGCTGAAATAATGATGGAATTTTTGCAAAAGGAGCTTTTCCTTCCTCATTATTACGAATTTAATAAATGAATTTACAGCAGCCCATAACTAATTATTGGATCTTCTACTTTTATTTATTTATTTTGGTTTTTTCCCTCGCTTGCCATGACTGTGTGTTTCTTTTTAACCAGTGGAAATAATTCGAGTTCTCCTTAAATCGTCACATATATGTATATTGAGATGTAAAATACTTCAATAAAAAATTAGTGGTAAGCAGAGATCAGAATCAGGGATTTAAATGAAATGATTTTTTATGTCATTCATTTATAAGAGATATAAAAAAGGGGCTGTTCTACATAATAATATACTGAATAATTTTAATTGTTTGGTAGTAATATCTAGAAATGCGTAAATAATTGTTTTTCAGTGTGCCATGTTTCCTGGCACAATTGTAATTTTCAGAATCTACCTCTTAGATCCAAATTAGCCCAAGAAGTGGGCGATTGGGTCTGTGATATTTTCTGTCATGTTTTACAAGATATACAATCATACGTAAATGGAATTAAAAGATCTCAGTGTGGGCTTTACAACAAGATAATTTTGGATTTATAATTACTACTATTATCAGAAAAAAAGTATTGAAAAATAAGTATGCTGGAAACAACATTTGTTAAAGGATTTTCGATATTCCTTTATTTTACTGTCTGCCCATAAAAGAAAATTAAATGTAAAATTTTCTATTGGAAAATCATAGTCTTGTTGCAATTCTACAGATCTAATTTTAAAACTAAAAAAAAATTCTTTCTTTTTTTAAAATAACATGAAATGCAACCAACGTGACGGAAAAGGATCAGCCAAAATTCTATGTATTGAAGGAGGAAAATTTAATTTACATTGAAAGTGTTCCGATCTAATTAAGCCTAAAAGTTGCAGTCAAGGGTAAAATTTAGAAAATGTGCAAAAACAAAATGTAAAATAAATTTGCTTAGACAAAATGAAATGTGTTGTATAAAGTAAACCAAACTAGGGGTATTTCACAGGATTTAAAATTTTAAAAGAATGTATTCCAAATCACAATTTGATTTAAATAGAAAATAAAATATGCGATACCCGTAATTCAAATACTCTGTGATATACTCTATGATCCTATTTAATTCCAAGATGCTATTTCTGGGGTAATTAGGATTATGCAGTTTATCAACATTTTACTTCGTCTATTGTAAAAGGTAAACTTTTCCTCTTAACCCTTTCCGGCGCACTACTCTTTAAAGTTGGAATTTAAAGAAAAAAAAGTAGACAATCTATTTAGGCCTAGAGGAGTACACAGGTATTGTATTGTAAAGATTGCACTAACCATTTTAATTATACAGCTGTTGCCGAAGTGGTAACCTCCCATAAGTAAAGCATTGATAAGCGCAGTGAGAAGAGCATTTCTGTGAAGCGCGTATTACAGTAAAACATTTTACCTATTATTTAAAAACAGTAGAGTTTGATCTCTGTGGTGGTGCCATCTAGAACTCACAAGAAAGATTTAAAGTAGCCATTAGAGTAGTTTTTGAAATATTCACGGAAGTTTTTGTGTCTCTAAACAGGGGGAACTGTAGGTGTTGCCGACCCGGCAACACTGCGCGTTAAGAGGTTAAAACAACATTTATATTAATTTAAATCCACAATTATATTTCAATATTCCTACAATTTTTTCCATAGGCATTTTTTTAGTAAAACCTTTTCACTTTGAAATGCTATGTTTTTTTCTGTATATTCCAGGAAAACATTGATTATTTCTACAGGAACATATATTTTTGTCCAAAAAATTGCACATGTACAATGTTAGTCAAATTTCATAATTAATCTGGTCTTTTTTTATCTGTTACAAATTACCCCTGAAGTTCCCCTGTCCCTAATTAGCCTTAATATCCCCTAAATTTCGGTAAATGCCTGTATAACTTGACGTTAAAACTGGATACAGATCGTGTTCAAATTATTTCGTATTAAATACCTTCGTGTTATCGAAGTTCAATTTTAATTTGCGAATTTTAGTATGCGCATATCTGATTGTATAACAAAAGCAATATCTGAAACCTCAATATCATTTATTTACCTATCATAATTGAAAGTCTATTTCTCACTGCATTAATTTAAGAGATAAATACCTTTATATCTATTTTGAATACCCTCACTTCCCTAAGTCTAAATTATTCCAGTTCATTTTAATGTATTCAAGAGTAATTCATAAACATGTTTCGAAAATTCCTGGCAACGTATTATATATTATCTTTTATCGCCTCGAATGAGATCATCATGGAAGTTTAATGAGGATAATTTCGATTGAACTCAGGGTTGAAATATTTAATGAAAGGGGAACGGAGAGGAAGAGTCCTTAATTTACCTCCCAATTAGGATTTTGAGTCCTTGGTGCGTCTCAGACACGTTAATATCCTAATTGAGTTGAATTAGAATTTCTAAAACACTACCGTGTGTTTTTAATGGATTAATAAGATATGCAAATGTTGTCAAATTGATGTACATGTTAAATATGTATTCGTACACAGTTTTTGATGACCAAACGTGATACCGAAAGTACACTGTTTGTTAACATCGAAAAACATCGCTTGTTAACATTAGAAATTTGTTAACATCGGAAGTATTCATTTTTTTGACACCATAACCAATAAATAAGGATAAGACATTTTTTTCCCATACTAAAACACTTGCCTTACATAACGGAAATATGTTTGAAGACTAACAAAAAAAAAGATTAAAGTTTAAAAAAAAGAAATACGCAGCAACAGATCTTGATAACATAATATTTGTATATACTAGTTCATATATACTAGTGCATAATATTTGATTTCAAAGTCTTTTTACCCCAGCGCAGTTCAGGAAAATCAATTCAGTGCTTAATAAAATTAAAAAAGTATTACAAATTAAATTTTATTTTCTTTAAAGATTTTCAACAACTTTATACGATTTGCATGTCCCTGGAAAATTTCTTAAGAGTCACACACTAGTCACGCGGTAAAAGCCGAACGCTAATGATAAGTCTATGGGCGCAATCTTTTCAAATATCTCGCTGACATTTTAATATTTTTACATGATTTGTTTGCACAAGATAGCTGAGGACGATCCCCAACCGGCCTAGTTTTTACTTTTTCAGTTTTCATTTCAGATTTTCTTTAAAAAATTACTTGAACTTTCGGAACCGGTTTAAACCGGTTCCGAAAGTTTAAGTAATTGTTCTTGACATTTAGAAATTATAATAATAATAAAAGTTAACTTGATTCTCTTTGCAACATTGGTGATTCCTTTATTTAATACATATACTCCTTAAATTTAATAGATAGTTTACTTTTCTGAATGTATCATGTATGATTGAAAAAATTATTAGAAAGTGATAATAACTGTCAAATCCTGTTGTAATGCGATATTATACAAACGCCATCAAAAACTCTTCTTCAACCTACTGTCATATAAACATGAATTGAATTGAGCACAAAATTGGTACATTCTTTAGATTTCCGAAAATGAGATAATCTTCACTTTGTCTATTCGGATCGTTACGATTAATATTTTTATAGTAAAAGTAATTTTCTTCTCATTGAGAAGAAAATTACTTTTACTATAAAAATATTAAGGAAGTAATATATTCTGTAATAGATAAAAGCTAAATAAATTTTCAGTAATTACTTAAAACAAAATATTTTTTTTTAGTTTATGTCATATATCTTACTGTTAGTCACCGGTTTCTGACGCTGCATAAACGTAAACTTCAGTGTTAGTCACCGATGACTGACGCGTAACCAATCGTGTTAATTCTCTTCTATATTGATTTTAAAAGGATGGTAAGTGTTGTTGGACGACAACGAAATGTTTTTATCAATTCTCTCGACAGAATGAACATCTCGATACTTTTAGATTGTGTAAAATGCTTCTATATGACTCGATTTTGCCGATCGTCTTTATTTGATATCCGATTCAATCTTATGAAGAATAGGGTGAAATGAAATGAATCAACGTTAATAAGGAATTTGGTGACTGAGTCATTGTACAAACTTTTCAACTTCATCTGTTTATCGTTGTCACTTATTTACTAAAATTTACTTTATAAGTATGTAAAAGTAATAATTTTAACAGTCGATCGTAAAACATCACGATTGTAGTTTCTGGGGAGTAATCAAGTACTCAAATTAAATCAATGTGTTATTGTCCGACCATTAAAGTATACACATTTTTTTTCCAGTTTGCTTTATAGCATGTACAAGTAATGTTTTTAATAATGGATTGTAAAACATCTCGATTGTAGTTTCTGGGGAGTAATCTATGAATATCGATTGTATTTTTTACGATGACGATTGTATTTTTTACGATGACAATTTTTTTTTCTTTTGTTAAATTCTTAAGAATATATCATCGCTAATGTTAAGTAGACGGGAAGATGACTGCGCAGACTATCACCTCAACGAGTTGACTGCTGAAATTCCAAAAATAGACTAAACAAAATTGGCATAGTAAAATGCAACGGATCTGCCAAACCATATCATAGTGGAATCTAACAGTAGATTTGATTTCACTGGCGAATCGGTAAATTTATCACTGTGTTTGTCAAAGACAATTGTAAGCCTACCAGTCTAGCAATAAAAGAAGGTATTATATTGGGTCTGTATACTCAAATTAAATCAATGAGTTATTGCAGGACCATTAAAGTGTACACATTTTTTTCCAGTTTGCTTTATAGCGTGTACTAAAGATACTGTCATGTTTCATATGTCACAATGAAAATAAAGTGATTTATGTAAAATTGCCATTTGTCGGCTCTACCTCTGTAATTTAATATTAAAACTAGAATGCATAGTAAAGGAGTTCCAGAAATTACACATGATTGTGATGGCAAAATTATTTGAATAACTGTTGCCTCTTACTTAATTTTGAAAAATTTGTTAAACGTGGCAAATGACGTGCGTTCATACTGTAACTAGTTTTATGAATATTCAGATCGTGGTATGGAGCTGTTGTACTCTTATACAAAAAGATATGAATGCAAAATTGATTATGACTCTATATATTAAATTCAGTAATAAGGAAATAACAGGACTCCATCATATATAGGTCTACATTACTATGGCTACCTAGAATGATTATCATGATCATTAAATTAATTACGTACGATAGGATTTCTTAAAACGAAGAAAAATTTTATTAACATGTTTTTCGTGTTTATATTCTATTTTTATTAAATTTGAAATGCGCTGACAAAATTAGGCAGAGATTATACATATTAAATTTCAAACTATTCGCTCAGATTGTTTTTGCACTGTTCTGTGCACAAAGACGGAGAGAGATACACAAACGAACTAATTGGCTACATGCTCTTTGTATTAATATGATTACAAATGTATCTACAAATATTTGGTCCATGAAGTTAATATTTACCTTTATATCATATGTCGCCCACATTTCTACACTGTAAAAACAATTCAAGAGGTTACTAAAAATTTTTAGTAAATTTGTATTCCACAGAATTTTTTAGTAACCATTACAAACTTTTTTTTGCAAGTGAAACAAACATTACTTTTGTAAACTGAACAAAATAATGTTTCGTATAACTAACTTAAAACTTTTTAGTATGAGCCACCAAGCAAACTTTAGTAATAGCACCAAAATTAATTTTATTAACCATTACGAGTGCCCGACGGGCGGGAGCTTCCTTCGAGCTACATCCAGTGGGTAAAAAGACAGACGTCTGAAACGGAAGATTTTTGGAAAAGCCGCAATACATGGCAACACCAAACATTGCTACCTGCTTTATTTTGACAGGTTTCTAAAGAGGAGGGAAAGTTCAGAGATCATTACCCATGGTATCTGCTACGAAAGGATTATCATAATCCCTTTAGTTAACAGGTACTTACATTGCATACAGTCGGTGCATATTTGGTGGCGGCCAGCATCGAACCCAGTTGCTTTCAGCCTGGAGTTCGGTGCTATGACCACTAGACTATCACGGCCACACCCAGTGAGTTTTAGTAATAGCTATTAAAAATGTAAAATTATTAACTCTATTCGTTGCTAGCTTTTTTCTAGTAATTCTTACAGATTCCTTGTAACCAAGTAAAATCACAAAAATTTTTTTAGTAATTACAAGGATCACTAACATTATTTTAGTAGATCGACCCTTTTTTTACAGTGTAGGTAAAAATGTTTCAGGATATTTAGAAATCCAGAACTATATGTAACTCGTTTAATACAGAATAGCGATTTTTTTTCTAATAATCTTTTTCTTTCTACAAATATTTTCTCACAACTTTGAACATTTCTAAGGAATACATTCGAATGAAAGTCACGAGTTACGAAGCCGGGAGGGCTGCCAAAGGTGAATAAGAAAAGTTAAGACTAAAAGGCGTATTATGAATAGTAAAGCTCATATTTCAACATAAAGGAGTTCGCGATATATCGTGTGCTTCATGGGAATTCTTATGTGACATAGTTAATGAAAAGCATTTTGCATTGTCGTAAGAAATCAGAGTGATGGACTGTCGTGATATATATCAGCTTACATGTATCATCTCGTAAATGTTTCAAAGTAGAAATGTTTCAAAGTAGAAATATTTCGGTCTATTTAATAAATATGACCAAGTTATTTTCCAGAGAATGGTGGGTGAACTGTACAGTACAGAATAGTGGATTTTGGATACAGAATACGGATTCTTTTTTAAATCAATTTTTATACTTTAACAAATATTTTCTCACTGTTTTGAATCTTTATTATTATTTTTTTAATTTCACTTAAAATACTACTTAGGGGTACGATATAGCTCACACTATATGTTTTTTAACTAATATTTATCACATATATTAAATTTAAAATAAGTTTGTATGATATAATTAAGAAATTTTCTTGAATAGTTTAAGTGTTATGAAGATTTTTTACAAAATACTCCATGGGCATTCCATAATAATTAAAATCCGTCTTTTTGCAAGTTTTTATTTAGGTGTACAAATAAACATTATATTATGTATTAAATTTGATTTATATTATATATTATTATTATTGTATATTTGAACGTAATGGTAAAAAAAATTAATTTTATGAAATTTTCAGCAATTTTCCATAATATTAATTAACTTTAACTTTTCCAATTATATTTAATTTAAGAAAGATACACAGGTTTCAAACATAGATAATGATAAGCAATTATAAATAAGTGTTGTAAATTGTTATTTATATTGAATTCGCATGGGTTATATTGAACTATGTTCTTCATAATGCTTAAAATATTCATGAAAATGCAATTATTTTTCTCTCCCCAAATTTTTTCTTTATTTCATGTGTTGTTAACAACTGACGTAATTAATCTAGTTTGCCGTTGAATGATATATAAAGTTAAATTAAAATAATAATAACAACGACATTTCGATTTCCTTATCAAATAAAAATTGTTTTAAATGTAATGAATCTTGTAAAAAAATAAAATAATAATAATAAAGCGTGGACATATATTAACCAACACCCAAAGCAAAATGTTTGAATGTTTCCCATTCAGTTAATAAATATCAATAAAAACATCATTTTTATGATGATCCAATCATAGCTTACTTAATAAGAGAACTCATATCTTACGTACGCCTTTAATTAAATATTAATAGTCTTCGAGCAATGATAAAAACACATAAAATGCGGACACCGCAAGGTCCATTCTCGACCGAAAACAGCAACCATTTTCCAAATGGTTAATAAACTTTAAAGGTATTTGATTTCTTAAAAAATGTTTCTTAATAATGAAAATATACTATAACCACAAACGAAAATAAAGAATAACTCTTTCGAGTGGCCATGATTCAAAGAGCGTTCTTTATCTTTAGAAACATCAGAAGCCAATATATTTTTATAAGGTAATTAAGCATTTATAAAAACAAAGGGATTTTTTTCTCAGGCATTTATTTTCTTCAACGTTTTAGAGTAGTTTTTACGGTGTGTGAGTAGTTTTACAAATTTAAGGCGTAGGTTATTAAGAGCATATCAGTTCCCATGTAAATGTTTTAATATACTACAAGCATTTTTTAACAGAGGATCAGGGTAATTTGATTGTATATATACTTAACTGCATGTATTTAATCTCTTCAATTCTGACGTCACTTGTAGCAGGCACTGAAGATCACCCTTGAAATGAATTTAAATGCTTCTAGAATTGTTAAAATAACTACAAGACATTCTTAATAAATGCGCGGATATAATGCGCGCAAGCATTAATATGTAGGCGGATACACTTTTGGTGATGTTTTATATTAAATTTTAATTAGGTATTTGTGGTCTCTATTAGCCCTTTGAGAGTCTTCTAATTGTGCAAAATTGTAATGTTGTTTTCTCTGCATTTTGTTTTAAATACTAAAAAAATATAATTCTTTCAACATTACAAAAAAACTTAATTACAAGCATGAATGTAATCCTTGAGAGTATTTGTCACTCTAAAATGTATCGAAAATGTATCACTTAGAGGGCTGATATTTCTCCGGGACTGGGGATAATAACGCTTTTATGTAAAAATTATATTAAGCAACTGCTAATGTTTTATTCTGAATTGATATCATTCAAGAAAATGATATTACAATTTATGAAAATTATTTGCACTTTAAAAACAACTCGGTAACGTTATAGAAAATCACTGGCTGCAAAAGAAATGTTTTGCAAAAAGCTTTTTTAAACGTCGAAATATGTATACAGTTATTTCTGACGCTTCTTAAAAAAATAACGAATTTTTAATCGTGGACCACTAAGATGAAGTTAACCTCTTATTACCACAATAAAACACGTTCTAGAAATTAAAAAATTCAGACAATTCTTGCCAGATATTTTAATAACATATTTCCTTCCATTAAAATAAGGAATTTCTTTTATTTAAAAAAAAATTGCTATTTTAAATTTCTTGTAGGAAATTGAAATTTTCGAATTCAAAAACCCACAAAATCGAAAACACTGATGGTAGCATATACGCTGTTATAGATATTATTGAGTTAATTATTATATTTTTTGTCATTGTTATGCTTTATTTTCGCAGATGAAGTAGCATTTTTCTTTATTTACAATGTAAAGAATAATGTTTTATTTTTATTGAAATTGACATTTGTGTCGTTGATTGTAAAAGAGCAACTATAAGGAAAAAAAATTACTTTACAGTGCTTCAGTTTATAAACAAATTAGTCGGATATGGAAATCCAAAGACTTTCTTCTCTCTTATGCATGCGAATGCTTCAAAATTCGCTATCGCAGTGCCAAAATTAAGTGACAATTTATGCTCCTGTTGGCGATTCTAAAGGCATGAAATAGCTTTAGCTTATAGTGCATTAGTTCTTCGTTGCAGATTTCGAGTAAAATGTAACATAAAAGTGACACTTATTGGGTGATTTATATTAAAAGATAAACAGCAATAATATTTATCAAGCTATATTTGAATCTGCAGTTTAATGAAAAAAATCATGCACTAGTTCTTCAAATAGAGCTATAGCAGGAATCGGAATAATTCAGAATAATAGTGCCACCAGTTGGGTGATTGACATGAAAAGATAAACAGAATTAGTGCATATCACGGATGTACTGAATCTGAAGTTTGATGAAAATTTGTGCCTCAAAAATAACAAGATTTTGATTTATTTTTTAGGCAAGGAAATTTCATTAGTTATATATTACTAGAGCAGACCACAGTGGTATTTAATTAGTTACATCAATTGTCATTTTAATTTTATTTTTGATTAATGTAATTGGAATTGTTTATAAAATTTGCTCCAAATATCATTAGAGAAATAGTTGACGTTCCCTTATCATTTTTTAGCGAGAGTGGTTTATTTCACCATTAACTTCATTGCCCCTGTAATTCATGGATTGTCATAATTATAAGAATTACTTACAGATTCTGTACCGAGCTAATGAACCAAACCTCAAAGTAAGTTTATTAATTTAAAAGTTAAAAAATATTTAAGCATTGTATTTTTATTAAAAGCTCATGAGAGTACATATTTGTTTTACTTTTAGCGCATTGGAAATTGAATTTAAATTCTATTTAAAAATTTTTGCATTACAGATAACGTCGTGTTAAGTAAAGAGGTGTAAAATTACATGTTACACTTAAATATCAATTAAGTTACCGTTGTCTACAAGATATGGTACTCCGTTCTGTAGCAATAAAGGCGTTATGTCTGTATAAGTAAAACAAACACATTGGATAAGGAACACAAAGGGCGAAAACCTGGCACTAACGCTAGAGATTCTGGGTGCTACTTTCAGAAATTAAGAACGTCAGAAATATTTGAATAATGCGTAAGGACAATAACAAACACAATAACATGAATAACGTCATCATAGACAACTTTATTTCTTAAATGTATAGGTCTAACTTTCGACTGTTCTCTTATTTTCTCTTGTGCTTTTTCTAAAACCAAAATTTCATGGGCTGCATTCAAGAGCTATACCTTAAATTAGAACAAAATACTATAGAAGGTGCACAACAGAACTACACTGTGGAAAAAAATTGTAATTCTTCAGAAATAAAATTACGGCATTTTGTATGCTTAATAAAATTTTATGTATACGCTATACAAAAAAGGGGTAAATTTACAAGACTATAGTTTCTCTGAAGCTACATATTTCTGTAGCTTAAGAAAAAGCGCTACTAAAAGTGCTGTAATCATACTAAAATTCCATCCATAACCCAACCTACAGTTACATAAAATGTTTTAGACAACTCAGTTTCCTAAAATCAATTCTTAGTAATTCTACAAATTATTGATTTACAGTTCAAGTCTGCATTTTTACATATATATTTGTTGATGCTGTTACATAAAAGGTTATCAAAATCCCAGTTTACTAAAAAAAGCTTTGTAACTTCACAGATTTTTTTCGATGCAATTTAGTAAAATAAACAGGCTGCAGAACTTTTAAAATTATCAGAAGTCCCGTGAACAATGTAGGCTAGTTTTAGCAAGAAATATTTGAATATCACAGCCTGTGTCACTTTTTAGCAGCAGTTTTTGGATTGATTTTAAAACTATCCACATTAATTGCTTGAGTCTGTAATAATCTTCTATTAATACAGCTGCAAACCTTCCAGTATCTGTGCAAGAAAAATAAACATTTCATAAATGAAAAAGTATTTTTAATGTAATCTATGTTGTTTCGTATTAATTCTTGTTTAATACAGTTTTTATTAAAATGTCTCATTGAAAATTATATTTATTCGACTTAGTAACATCGATAAGACACTTGTGTATTTAATGTTGTAAAATAAAAGAAAAAGATCCACCACGTTTGCTAAACATACAAATTTTATTAACCCATTACAAACATTTTAGTCCGGGTGCTACGCATCAGAAAACTGCAAATCGTGATAAGAATATACCGCTTGGTGAGTATATACTTTATGATAATACAATGAATATTAGAGGGGGAGGCATCTCATAAAGTCGTCGGAATTCAAGATGGCGGCAGTTATTCAAAATGGCGTCATTTTCTGAATTTTCTTAATATGCGTATTATAAATGTGCATTTCACGTCGATTTCGATGTTTTTAAAGTCAAATTTTCGTTTTGGACACCTTTCAACATCATTTAAAAGTGCATGAATTCGGTTTATCTGTCTGTTTGTCTGTCTGTCCGCCTGTCCTTCCATGCTCTAGCTCGCTTAAATATACTCAAATTGCCATGTAAATTTTATATGTTATATGAAGTTTATAATAACATGTTCAGAGTAAAAAACAAAGCGTATAGCTTTTATGGTCCATTTACAGGGCACTCAAAGTATTTATGAATTGTCTAGCCGTCAGTCTGGCCCTACACTTTTTTGCTTAAATTTACTCGGATTTCCGTGTAATTTATATATGTGCTATCTCTAAATGTAATTTAAAGCAGTGGTAAACTGCAAAATGTTCTACATTGAAAATATAGAGAGTAGAATTTATAGTTTGCTTACAGGCACACTCAAAATAATTCCCTTACATTTTGGTCTATTGGCGAAAATACTTTTTAGGGTGTTTTAATGATGTTTAACTGTTTGAAACAAATTCAAATTAAAAGATATCACTGAAGTGCAGTAGGAGATACTTGCTGTACAGTATGGTGAGTATAGAATTTATAGTTAATTTACAAGCTTTCAAAAAAGAATACGTTTACAGTGCTGTCTATAACCATAATGTTGTGTATGTGCTTTTCAATTTATAGTATGCTTTTTTAAACTTTGCCAAGTAGGAACGAATTGCAAAATGTCATATGATTATTTTTTTTGTTTGAAATGCAGCTTATAAATGCACATTGTAATTACGATGATTAATCACCAACCAAAATGAGATGAATCAAAAGTGATCCAAAATTTCAATTTGAATTTATTTTCCTTTCTTTTTGTTTCGATTCCTAACTCTTCTCGCAGACTCATTTCTTTCTGATCACCCTAATTATGTACGTTAATTACCAATCCATCTAAAAAATCTGTTTGATGCAGATATTAATTTACCAGACGTACATCGTGACTTTTATCGGGACATTTTGTGATAAGAAAATCAATCAAACTCTTCTGAGCTATGGGCATATATCAAGGACAAAAAAAAAAACACGCTGTTCTCAGAGGAGAAAGAGGTGCAGTATTGCAGGATACATCGACATTTATACATTGGATGGTATCTGGACCAGAAATCTGTAATTTCATACAAGAGTTTGATTCTAACATTCAAGCAAACCCCAAGACAGAAATCGATACCATCATGAACAATATCACTTATTTTCAAATTAAATTTTTCTATAGAGTGCTAAGGTTCAAGCACTCTTTGGCGTACTAAAGGAATTAGGGAACCCATTTTTAGAAGATGGTGAAGACTTGCTTGTAATCGATAGCAGAGTTATTGTTCATGAGGATATTAATGAACCAATTTATTTAGCTGAGTCAACTGGTATTGACCAATTCCACAGATTCATTAAGGGACGCCTAGTAAAACAATTTTCATCAATATTTCAACCTTTAAAAAAAACAAAATTCCAGTGTTTAGTACTCCGGCGAAAAACATAAACAATAAAAATACAGTCTTGAAGGTTTTAAAAACAGACGTTCAGTTGTTTTCGAGGCTTTTAATAGTTATACAGAATCGTCAGTTAGACTTGCAATTTTTTTTTCAAATATGAAAATCAACCATTTCTATCTGCATTTTCTAGTAACAGGGAATTTAGACCAAGCCATAAGAGTGATTTACCACATATTTTAGAGGAAACTGTTGGGAAAAATGGCAAAGTTTTTCCAGGAATATGTGATGCTTTAATATATGTTGAGACAGTTCTTACTAACATTTTAAAGCCTCAACAAACTTCAAACACATTTAATGATTACTACATTAACACATTTTATCCTCACTTACGTAACGACATTGAGAGTTTTATATGTCAAAGAATAGATTTGGGATAGATATATTACACCAAGTTTTAAAAGAGAAACAAGACAGAAGAGAGATGCAGGGACCAGATGACAAGTGCAACCACATGTTAGATTTCTTAAAAGTTTGTAAATAACAAAGAAGAGCTTTTTAATCAACTTGGGACGCCAGCAATAAATACCATAAAAATACGCAAGCTTTAATATAACCACTTCAGGAGAAGAAGTTAAATCGGGAAGAAGTTAAATTTACTGCTGTAAGTTCCTTAATTGGAATGACTTGCCCTGGTCACGAAGAAGCTGATTCAAGAATAATACTGCATTTCAAAGACATGGTTGAAAAAGGACTGAAAAATATTGTTATACGCTCTATATACACTGATGTATTAGTTTTAGGGATTGCATATTTGTTTATCATTTCAGATAAATTCCTAAAAAACATTTGAGTTGCATTCGTAACATGGAAGAAATACAAATTTATTCCTGCTCATACTATAGCAATTGGACGAGAAAAGGCTTTACTAGAATTGCATTCTTTCATGGAATGTGACAGCAATCCGGGTTTCACAGGAAAGACCATAAAGTCAAATGGGAAAACATGGATTCCATTTAAAGAAACTACTGCTGCATTTTCATATCTATAAAAACCACAAATTTCCATTCCTGAAAATATTTTAAATCTTTTAGAAAATTTCGTAGTATTGTTGTACTATATTAATATGTTCAACTAGCAATATCATAAGTGTCGATAATGCAAGATAAGAATAGTTTATGGCAAAAAATCGTTCTTTTGAACATCATCCGCCAACCAAGGGTGCACTTCAACAACATATTTTACGCAGTGCTTTCCAACTTGGATACATTTGGGGACAAGCAGATCAGCGGGAAATACGTCCACCCTCTCCAAACAAATTGGAATGGTGGTTGGATAATTTATCATTAAAAAAATACTGGTTGGAATAGCCAGAGATTTCAGACTCTTATGAAGAATTAATAAAATGTAAATGTAAAATATGTAAAAATGAATGTGTCTGTAGAAAAGTTGGACTTTCTTGCACATTATTGTGCAATTCCAAAAACGAATGTGAAAAATATGATTATACCAAGTGAAGTTTGTATATTCTACAGCTTTATATGTAACATTAATTTTTTAATATATTGTATAAGTAATGTGTTGATAAAATAGTATTTTTATTATTTATATATTCCCTTAATTTTTCTACTGTAAATGACAAAAAAATATTTTAATAATTGTCCTATTTTCATTTTAGGTACATTTCTAGGATTATGAAGAGAATTTTTGAGTTATAAAAAGTGGAACATCAGAAATAGGTTTGTAAGATGCCGAGGAATAAAACTGCAAAACATTTTAGATAATAGTCGTCATTTTGAATTTCTATAAATTTATACGATGCCTCAAATTCTTATATGTATTTTATTAATATACGATAGATATTCACTATTCGGGATATCCTTATCACAAAATGAAGTTTTGCCCCTCTTGGCACCTCCACAAATAATACTTGAATTAGATCGTGATCTTTATAATATTTATATACAAATTACAAACGCATATTTTCTTGTTTTAGTGTGTCACTTTTAATAAACGATAAATTTGCACACCTTACTATTTAGTAAGTATATGGTAGTTCATTGCAGTATTAACATTGATGAAGATCAATTTGAATGAGTTTTAAAGAGTATAACATCATTAAAACACATTGCAAACGATTTCGCCGCATACACAATATTGTAATGCCATCTTTTTAGCACCGTGTATATGGACTATAAAAGCTATACACTTTATATTTTACTCCGAACATGTTATTACAAACTTCATACAACATATAAAATTTGCATGGCAATCTGATTACATTTAAGCGAGCTAGGGCATGGAAGGACAGGCGGACAAACGGACAGATAAATCAAATTCTTACACTCTTTTATATAATGTTGGAAAGAGTTAAAAACGAAAATTTGACTTTAAAAATATCGAAATCGACGTGAAATGCACATTTATATTACGCATATCAACAGAATTCAGAAAAACACGCCATTTTGAATAACGGCCGCCATCTTGAATTCCGACGACTTTACGCGATGCCTCCCCCTCTAATATCCATTGTATTACCATAAAGTACATACTCACCAAGTGGTATATTCTTATCACGATTTGCAGTTTTCACCTTATTTTTGTCGCGTAGCACTCGGACTATTTGTATAAACTTATAACACATGGCTAAATCGTCGATTTCAGTCTTCGTGATTTATTTTTATTTGGCAACTTTTGCCAGTCCCAATATTTAAGAGAAGTGCATACAGTCAACACGTTTCAGAGAAGAAACATCTTCTTAAAACTTCCATAGTATACGTGCAGAGTTATTTGAACATCACCATAACCTGTTGAATATTCCTTAAAAAATTACAATAAAAGTCCTGAAAAATGAAAGGTTTAAAAATTACAATAAAAGCCCTGATTATTCGGCATTTTTTCTTTCTGAAATACTGGATTGAATAAAGTTCGATTCCCTAGTTGAACAATCTTCAAAGTAAAATTGTCAACCGAAATAAACAAAATGTGCTACTTAAATTAAACATGCTTTAAACATTCATGGTATAAATTATTCTTTTGTAATATCAGATACAGTTGACATAAATCCTTGGAATGATTTTAATAAATCCTTGTCTTAATCTTGTTGTATTTAATTCTTCTCTGTTTTACTCCATATACATGATATAGCCTAATAATCTTAAAACAGATTTGCAAAACGTTTTTTAAGCTAATGTTCTAGGTGGAAGTAACGGTACTAAATTTTATTAGCATGTAATAAAAATATTGCGGTATTTTTCGGTAAATTTCAATATCTTGTACCATTCAAATGGCACAGTAATTAAGTTTATATAAATTAATCCCTTCGGTAACTCACTATATTTCATCGAATAATCAAGCCTCTATTATACAACAAATGAAATAAAATGAATCATATAAAATGAGAATATTATTTCAAAGCCTTTCCTTTTAATCATAAATACACACATTAAACGATAAAATAAAACTAGTTGGATGTGCCAATCCCAAAACTTTCTTCTATCTCATACATACATTTTAATATTTAAAAAAAATAGTTACTCATTTTAATGCTTTAATAATTTTAATTCAGTACCTTACCAACTTTGATTTTCATCTTAAATTTCTGCTTCAATCAATTAATCGGAGTAAAAACGAATTTCCGTCTCTGCACGAACCGATGGACAATAGAATGATAAGCAGATTTTTTTTCAAATTCAGGGAGGACCTACTTGCCTTACCAAAAAATAATCATATACAAAAAATTTCGTTCAGTTCGATGCATAACTTCATGTACTTTTGGTCGGTACAATATTGAAAAGGAACAAAATACGCGATTGCAGCGCCTCCTTCCGACGGATTTTTTTTTAATTCAGGGAGGACCAACTAGCCATAGTCATACAGATACGAAAAAAAAATTGGTTCAATTCGATACATAACTTTATATACTTTTGGTCGGTACAATATTGAAAATGGCACATAAATCGCGATTGCAGCGCCCCCTTTCGGCGGATTTTTTTCAAATTCAGGGAGGACTAACTAGCCATAGTCATACACATACACAAAAAATTTGGTTCAATTCTATACATAACTTCATATACTTTTGGTCGGTAAAATATTGAAAATGGCACAAAAATGGCGATTGCAGCGCCCCCTTCCGGCGGATTTTTTTCAAATTGAGAGAGGACCAACTAGCCACAATCATACACATACACAAAAAATTTGGTTCAATTCGATGCATAACTTCATATACTTTTGGTCGGTACAATATTGAAAATGGCACAAAAATCGCGATTGCAGCGCTTCCTTCCGGCGGAATATTTCAAAACTGAAGGAGGACCTGCTTGCCACAGCCAAAAACGTTCACAAAAAATTTGGTTCAATTCTATGCATAACTTCATACACTTTTTGATGGTAGAATGGCGACATACAGACACACAGACACACACAGACAGACACACACATGTGTGTGTGTGTGTAAATATATATATATATATATATCCTTAACCACTTTGTTACGTAGGTCCACCTCGCAATGACTGTTTTTAAAACTATATAGTAGGATCATCTGTAATTCCGATTTGATATTTATGTTCATGCAACTTTAAGCTTTATAAAGAATTCATAATATAGCTGCACGAAAACCAACTTTTTCATCTAATATCCGTTTAAAAATGTGATTTCCTAAAAATGATGGAAAACCGGCGTCCTCGGAAATTTAGCTAATTGGCACCATTTTAAATCTCGTTTATGGATACAATAAAATTAAGTTCCAAGAAGTTGCTGTTTCAATTTCTGTAGTTTTCCTTGTAAAATACTTTAATGAAAAACTTTATCATGAATAACACTCTGGTTCATGTATGTGTGTCTTCGCTCATTTCACTGAATTTAATATAACAGCTTATAAGTCTATTTACCTAGCTCTATAGTAAATAATTATGGTTTAAGTACAAAAGCATAATTAGTACTTTTTTTGCTTCATTAGTTATTTAAAAAATATTTGATAAGAAACATTAAAAACATTAAATATTTTAGCATAATTTGTAAGCATTTATTTACTCCATGGTATAAATTTCTTTAGTAATTTAGAATAAATAATCATTAAGTATTTATTTTGTAGTTCTTGAACTTTCGTCTGAAAATTATTTTTCTAGTCATCATGTCTCAATAAGAGACTCGCGCAATTTTTAGCAGAGTAACTTATTTGTCAGATAAAGTGATAGTGTTGACGAATGGTTTATTTTAAAGTAAAACGATGAATGCAAATATGAATCTATATCAGATTCGAATGCCACGTTTTCCCTCAATAGTTGTTTAAAAACAACTGAATCAAAAAAATAAGTTCTTGGTTGAATCATTAAAAAATTACAGAAGTGAATTGTTCTCACAAAAACTTAAAAACAAAAAAACTGAGGAGAAGAGAGTAGAATGAGTAGATATGCGTACTGTAATAACATCGTATATTATTATAAGTTACTATTATAGGATTATAAAATATCTGTTTAATAATGGAAGGACTAAAATGTTGGTATTTCATAAGTAAGAAAGAAACTAAAAGCATCCTGCATAGAGTGGTGTAAAAACAAAAACAACAAAAAAAAACAAAAAAAACATAGAAGAACATTAGCATTCCTCACTCTGCTGTACTTTATATGTAAAATATTTCTGTAGATATTACAGGTATTGGCGATCTGTATTAAATTTATTATCGTTGTTCATCAAAATTAAAAAATGAATTGTGAGCATGTTTACATATTTTGTCGGTCTTGTAATTTCGGTATTTTTTCATTGTGTGCGGTTTATTATTTGCTTTATGACAAATCCACTGCTTTGAAAAAAGTATATGTCTCTTATGGAATATACAATGAGTAATGCTTTAAATTTTTTAACGACATTATAAAAACAACAAAACTGTAATTAGCCGTAGGGGAAGATTTCTGTATATTCTACTTTAAGATGATACAGTGTTATGCACCAAAACAGCGCAAATTTCCTAAATTGCCTATAGTTTACATTAAAAATTGTTTGGACGTGTTTAACACTTCACCGCCTTCAAGAAAGGAAGTTACGGTACGGCCAAATCAAAATGTTTGACAATTTCAAGATGAGTTCATGCCATTTTCACTAAGTACAATTAAATACCAGAATTAAATAATTAATATTAGAATTGCTATGCAATATGCTTGATAAGAAGTCTTTTACTTCGAAATAGATTTAGATGTAAGGCTTGCTAAAACTAAATACTGTCATCGTTAATGCGTTTTTGTCAAAGAGACTTTTAATTCCCGGAAAGATTAAACTATTTATCACATTTATTTCTTAGTTTTTATTTCCTAAGAAATCAATACAGATCATTATTCAATTACGTTACTCATCATTGCTTTTCGCAAAAAAGATTTCACTATCGGAAAAATGGAAGATTGGAATGCAAGTTTCACAAAACTCTTGATAATGCCCTGAAGAATTTTTGTCATCATCGTTCTGTGGTTAAATAGACTTATTTACATTCCCAATTTTCAATTTGCAAATGAGATAAAAGTTAGCAAGAAAAATGTTAGGTCATCACAATTATTTTTTTTATTAATTAACGTATAAGGAAATGATAAGATCAATGGTTTTCATAACACATACGAATATTTAGACGACCGTAACTTTGTGAATCCACTAAGAAAAATCAGATTTTATTCAATTCAATATTCAAGAATTATGATTTTTCCTATAGCATCCACTATAGAGAAAAATTTACACGAACAATCATTTAAAAAAAAGAAACACTTGGAATGGCCCTTTTAAAAATTTTTTAATGTTTTAAAAACTTAAGCATAAAACGTTGTTAAGAAACACATTCTATTAATAGTATTTGAATTTCGTACATTTAGAATTCTCAATGAAACAGAGATTGTCATTTAATTGAGATTGTCAGAGATTAACAGAGATTGTCATTGGCACTGTGAATGCGAAATTTGAAGAACTAGCATGCAGTGGATAGATAAAAGTTTCGTAATTGCCATATTCTACTATTTTTTTCTTAATTTCATAATATAAGCTTAGCGTAGATAATCGGACGACAAAAATCAACCAACCAATCAACCATCATAATATAAGCTGTTTGAAAGAAATACATGCACTCAGACGAGATTGAGCCATGACTACGAAACTTGATATATATAAATAGCGTTTGCTTAAGCAACAACAACAACAAAAAAAGAATTATATTAACACACATAATAGCCTCTTTGGAATTACGATGGTGATACTTCATTGAACCGAGCTCAAATCTTTCTCCACTATCGGGACAATTAACAAAATTTCTCTTTTTAACCCTTTCAGGATCACTGTAACAAGCAAAGCTAAAATTTGGGAAAAAACGGATTACATGTGTCAGTATACTTTATCTTTCTCCAATATTTTAAAGTACGTGAGGAAAATGAAAAAATTAAATAATTTGAAAATTTATTATTTTATTGAAGTGTACTAGTTCAATGTTAAATTATAATTGTTCCTTGTCTTCCAAATTATTTTTTGGGTCACGGTGTTAAAAAGATTGTAAGCGACCATTGGCGTTCTGAAAAAAGATAAAGATACCCGTAGCTATGATTTAATTTCTATTATTTATTAAAACTTTTCTGGACCGCTGAAGATACTGAGATCCTAAGATTCTGAAATAGAGAAACTTGTGTCTTTATCTGACTTATTCAAATTATTTAAGAACAAATAATAAATGAAATTATTAAACAATTGATTGTAAATGAAATTATTAACATATGAGTTGATATGAGTAAAATGATATTGCATAAAGCAGCAAATATAAAACCTTCAGGTATTTGTAGAAGAACTATATGTCCACTTACCTTTTAAAATAAAGGGACATATTGATGACAAACAGATATTATTTTCTGAAAGTTTCGGAAATCCTAAGGGGCATTTATCTTACTTGAAAAGGGTTTGAAGATGTTCAAGATATTTATCTTTGCTTGGCTAAATGTGCAAAATGTATTCAAAACTCTCCAATAGTATGGCATTAATTAAGGGAATTTATTTTATTTGAATAACACTTTAAGCTAGTGAGTACATTTTTTGGTCGATCTAAAAATAGTAAACTAAACAGATGAAAACATTTTTTTCAATAAGGATGAATTACTTTTCCTGCTTGCTAAAATTTATGAATTTTTGCAAAAGTCACATACGAATGTGCCTCCAGGCATACGTTTTAAACTTCTAATTGAAACAAAAGTGTGCGAAGTAGCTAAACTAATTTATGATTTATGCTATCTTACTATGAAAAATTGTAACTGCAGGAATGAAAACTAAAGAAGAATTTTTGATTTTGTTGTGAGATTTTTAAACACTATTGCCTGAAATGCATTTTTCTAATAATTTGAGTTGAAAGGAATGCTTCTCCGCTTGACGTTATTGCAATATAAAACAAGAACGAAAAATCATGCGCGTAGCATAGATTTTGAAACATTTTCCAACTCATTAACAACACATAGCAAAACTTAACAGTTTTATAAGTTAAAATATGATGGCGAAATTGATAATTCATTGACTTTCTTGCATATTTTACAAAAATTTTTGTAAAGTAATATTTGCCTTATTTAAACCCCCCCAAAAATGTAGCTTCACCATCCTTTAATGCGTACGAACTGTATTTATATATATAGTATATGAACTCCAAACCAATCTACTTGTAAATATAAAACAATTATACTGTTCTAAATAAATAAAATACTGATAAAAGGACTTATTACATTGTTTTTAAATGAATTTAATTATTTTTTATTGAAATTCATACTCGAGATACTATACAGATAATGCCGTGATAGATTTTCAAGGTACTATTTCTGAAGATAGATAAGTTTATAACTGCCCAAAGCTTTAAAAATGTAATTATATTTTATTATTGTAAATAATTTATGTAATTTTATTTATGAATTTTATAAATGTATAATATACACTGATTGACCGTAGTCATATTTTATCCACTTTATGTTATTTACAATTGAAAATCACTCAAAATTCGTTTGTTTGGTCATCAAAATCAAAATATGAAGCGTTTTTTAAATATAATATATCATTTTTTAATACAAATATGTTTAATTTCATATTTGTCTAATGTAAAAAAAAATTTAATGCTATTTTTTATGTATCTATAGACATTCTTATAGTTACAGCAACAATTCTAGATAAAATGCATGAAGTGCATGAAAATAAATATACCTTATTAAAAGGAACCATTAGACAGAAAAAAATCAGAATCCTTTTGCCTGGAATTTTCAAATAATTTTATTCTAAACTACTTACATACAAATAAGAATGTTCCATTAGAAAACTATTCATTTATATAAATTACAATTTGTTTCCTTGAATAACAATTTAATTCGTCACGGTATTTTTTAAAACTAAAAACAAAGTAAAAAATAAACTTATGAAACATGAGGACAAATGGTTATATTTATATGATCTCGGGTGCAAACGACAGTAATCAAGTCTAATCCACTGTCACAAATCTAGCCCTTTACTCTTCAATCTCACCTTTCATCCCGAAAACCTAACAGATACAATTTCTTTATTCATCTTAAAGCATTGTCTCTAACGGCACAAGAAAATTTTTATATATCTGTATACCTCACACGAAGTACACAAAAATATGAGAAGTTTATACAGTGGCAGTAGCTTAGACTTCAGCAAGTCGTACTACTTTGCTATAGGTACATAGTTCGAATCCGGACTGGGCAAAATTCACTGAACCTTTTCTCCAATCTTCATTAATAAAAATAGTATCAATCTTGCTTCTAATCTAAATACTGGTATTTCTTGTTAGATTGACCTTTTTAAATTCCTTGTGACCTTGTAAAGATTCATGGTCAAGGAAACAGAGTTGTGCAATGTAGGCCAAAATACCTAAGGATTGTAGCGCCTAACTTGGTCTTAACAGAAACAGGCCATAATGTGCAGTTTTTTAGAATAAATTCTTGTCCATCAATGTTTTTGTTTTAACTGAGAAAAATCACATTAACAAAATCAAAAATCAATTATGTAGGATTATGTAATAATTCAAGTAGTAAACAAATGCTATAAAATGCTTTAAAAATGCTATATAGCAAAACCACACATGCACATAAAACCAATTAGCGTCAATTTATATGTCGCCGTTGTCTGGCAATGAATTTTTATACAGATTTCTTGTCTGGCATTAGATTGGCGCCATTGCCTTGTTTTTCCTCTGGCATAGGATCCTTTAATAATGTGACGGTTTTTTATTTGTTTTTCTATATTTATTTATCAGAATTGTGAAAGCCTAAAAAACAGGTTCTTTGAAGTCCAATGCTAAATGGTAGCGGATTGTCACGAGCAGTTATTTAAAAAATTTAAATGTAAACAAAATTATTCAAAAGAATGGTTTAATTGTAATACATGACAGAAAATCATTTACTAAAGCAATGTGAGTCTAAAAATAAGTTCTTTGAATAAGAATTAAGTAAAGAAATAAATTTCTCTTCGATTGAAGCACTTTTTTTAATCATTTCAGTTACGTCTATTTATAAAGAAGTTTTCAAAAAGTGTTAAATTTAAATTCTTTTTTAATTTACAAAGAAAGATGTTTTATAAAGAAACACGTTGTGTTTCATAAATAATTTTAAGAAGAAAGGTGTTTTTACAGAACTTTTATTATTTATTTTGTTCAGCGCATCAAGATTTTTTTTTACATTTTCAAGGCCGCGAATTCATGCATTCGTTTACTAAGCAGAAGAATTATATTCAATATAAGCATTATTTAAATTAATATAATTCTACAGCTATAATTCAGTTTTAAAGATTTAATATGTGATTGATAGATTTAGATTAAAAATTTAGATTCCTATAAGTAATAAAAAATGAGTTATGTAAAAAACAGGCTTTTTCAGCGTTTAAAAATTTTAGAGATAACAACAATTTAATTTTGGTATTTTGCTTCACCATCAGGGAGATAATGTTTATGATGAACACATGGAATCCAAATTATGTTTTCCAAATTATAAGTTTTGTTTTGTAAATTATTATTGAAAGCAACATCTATACCTAATATAAAGTCAATTTAAATTATGATGTCAGTCTCTCCAAAAGATAATAATAATAATAGTTCTCCTCAAACATTTCACTGTAGAAGTCATATTATAACGGTTCGTAGAACGTTACATTTATTTACTAAAATCACGAGATTCTAAAAATAAGTTATTTGAGTAAGAATAGTAATTTGAAATACATAGACATTATCATTAGTCTAAAATATTATCTAGAAGTAAAAAGGCAATTCAAGCATAATAAATGTTTTTAACTGCGATACATAAAAACTCTTTTCGGATTATGAAACTTCTGTTTTTATAACGTTTTTATAAAATACATATAATCCATTATTTACTTATGTAATTTTTTATTTAAAGAATCTTAGTTTATTTTATTATTGCAGTCAAAGTTATTTAAATTATCGAAAATTATTAAATTATAGTGCATTGAAAAATAAATAAACTAAAAAGAAAAAATTTACATTCTAATAGATATTGAAAACAACTTTATTCACTTTCCTTTTGTGAAGAAATGCATTTTCCTTTTCATTGCAAGGTCTTTTGTTAATTGAATAAATGTTATGAATATCCTCTAAAAGATCCATTTGAAAAATTAAGTTTATTCCCAATGTATTTGCGAAGTACATTTTTTAATTTTTTTATGTTGTTAAATGAATATTCAAAATTTTTCTAATATCACTCTTTTCTGTACTTGAGTTTGGTTAAGTGCAATTTCCAATTTGCTTTTGAATAATTCATATAGAATAATTACCTGAACAACGGATGATGTTGTCATAAAAAAGAGCTAAATGTAAATTCTGCTTAATTTCCAAAGGGAACAATATCACATTGTTTATGATACTTCATAAGTAAACGTTTTTTTTTTCTTTTACAATTATTTTTTTCGAAAAAATCGTTTTATATAGAATTATCATTATTGATTTTGTTAGATCATAAAACTTTTCTGATTGATAATGAGCACATGAAACTGAAAATAGGTTAATGGTCTTGCATTTCAAAGTGATATCAAAGTAACATTTATATGTGATACAGAGTCAATTTAAATTATCAAATACAGCATTCATCCAAATCGTAACAACACTTCTTCTCAAATATTTAATCATAGAAGACATAATATAATTGTTCCTACGATCTAGATTTATTTACTAAAATATAAAGATAACAAAAATTAATTCTTTAAATAAAAATGATAATTTTAAATAGACAGAGTCATAATGTCTAATATTAATGTCTAATATAATAAGTAGTAGTGACAAGTTAAATCCAAGCCTAATAAATAATTTAAAGGGCCATACATAAGAACTCTTTACTGATTTAAAAACAGTTTTGATTATTAATTTTTTTTTTTTTTAAATGATCTTGTACAATACAACATATTATCTATCATTTACTTATGTAATTTTCAATTTAATGAATCTGAGTTTCTTTGTTACAAACAACGTAAGATAAAAACAAAAATTATTACTTATCAGCGTAAAAAACAATTTATTATAGATTAAAAATTCCTAACGTTTCGAACTCAATCTAATGAGTAATCTTCAGAGGTATATTTTTAAAGGAGAAATAATTTACATTAAAAACAGATTGGCATACTATAAATTGACAAAAATTATACTAAATAAACATTAAAGGCCAAGATTCAAAAATAAAAATATGTACCAGTTGCCATCACTCAGTAGACAATACAACAATGACAAAACCATGGAGGAACTTACAAAAGTATTTCTTTTAAAATATTAAAACAGATATTAGGTATTTGAAAGGACATATTGTCATTGCAGACTTCATTCTTCCTGAAACCAATTTCTATAGATTCCCTTATGAGTGCTTTTTGCGGATTTGAACAATGAGAAATAATCTTCACTTTATCAAACCAAACATTTCTTAAAGTCCCCTTCATCGATAATCTGGACAGAGCTGTTGATGGTCTATTAAATTTTAAATCGGCTTTATGCTCCTTGATCCTCTCAACTAACCATCTCATAGTTTTGCCTACATATGACGTCACTGTACCATTATTCAGTTCTATAGGTATTTCATACACGCCTGACTGGAATAAAAATGGAACGGGATCTTGTTTTTTGATTATAGCTGCAAACAAATTTTTAGTGGGGGAGGCTACAAGATGAATATCAAATTTATTGAAAATTCTCTTTAATCTTTCAAACATTATAGGGATATATGAAATTTTTCTATAAGATTTGCGTGTTAACTGGGCATCTTGAGGATAACTATTGTACTTGCTGATTAAATTATGTATAATTTTTGGACAATAACCATGATCAATTCCAATTTTAATAATGTGGTCAAGTTCGTCTTTCAAAAATTCATCTGAACAAACTATGTGCGCTCTTTTAATAAAGGAATTAAATGCTGACATTTTATAACTCCAAGGAGTGAAAGCTGTAACTGGAATAATACTATCAATTTTCATTGGCTTTCTGAAAATTTTCCTTTTAAGTGAAGAACCTGATTTAATAATTAAAACATCCAGAAAAGGGAGTGAATTATTAACTTCTTTTTCCATAGTAAATTTAATGTTGTCATCAAGTTGATTTAACTTTTCAAAAAATTCCAACAAAGCTGGTTCTCCCTCCTCCCAAAGTACAAATATATCATCAACATATCTTAACCACAGTCTAGGTTTATAATTAAAGGTCTTAAAAATAAAATCTTCCAAAGGTCGAAGCATAAACTCTGCAAAAATACTTGAAACTGGAGATCCCATAGGTGCACCATTATCTTGTTTATAATATTTACCATTGAAGTAAAAAACGTTACTCTGATTAATTAAATTTAATCCTGATTTTAATGAAGTTTTAATTTCTTGATTCAAATTATCTAAATTATCTATAGAATGATTAATATTATTTATAACTTCAGAAATATTTATGGAGGGGAAAAGTGAGACAATATCAAAACTGGCTAAAATTGTATTATCATTAATTTCCAAATCAGCAATTCGCTGAATAAATTCTTCCGTAGAGGAGATAGAAAACTGTGATGGTGGAATAATTGTTTTAAGAAAACTAGCATAAGCTTTTTCAACATAATATAACGGGCCTTGGCATCTTGGAACAATTGGTCTAAATGGGAAGTCTGGCTTATGATCTTTAACTCTTGCTGTAATCCTAGGTGTAATACCAGTATGGTTAAACTTTATTTTACTCTTCATACAATCAGGCCAACTACTATTCTTAATAAGCTCTTGGGTTTTATTGCGGATCCAAGTGTTGGGGTCTTTATTAAGAACATGGCATGACAATTGCTCAATACAACGTTCCATTTTATTTATATAGGTATCTTGATTTAACACTGCCAATTTTCCAGATTTATCCGTCTTCATAAAAACTAAATTTTTATCTTTTCTTAATCTGGAGACTATGTCAATTTGTTTATTTCTCACTTTTACTTGCTGTTTAATATATTTTTTACTCAAATTACAAACATTTAATCTCACTGTTTCTTGATCACTAGTAGGAATGCTTTGAATCACAGCCTCTAAATCTGTACAAATATCTTTCGGATTAATGTAATGCTGAAAATTATATTTACCACCTAATGATAAAACTTCCTCTTCATCTCTTGAAAAAGTTCTATTTGAAATGTTCACAAAATGTACAGGTTTAACTTGGGGGGGAAGGTAATTTTTATTTAATTGCTTTACTAAGAGCTGGAGTTTCTTTTCATGCCGCACTGAAATCACTTTCCTTTGTTTAAACCTGAGTCCTTCTAATGAATACAAGAATTTATCGAATTGATCTGGAGAACTTAAACTAGCCAATTTAAAATAAAGTTCATATGTCTTGCTAGAACAATAATCTAATTCGGAAAACTTCTTACGAATGTAGAGGTTAAGACAAGTCCTTTCAAATTTTCTTTTGGTGTCACCAAGCTGTCCAATCACATTATTACCCTTGAACTTTAAAAATTTGGGAATAACATTTAAACGTTTGCATGAACGCAAAAATACAATATCTAACCATTGCCGATCTAAACGTAAACGGGAAATTTTATACTCCTTTAAAATCTTGAGGTAGTCCATCTTACCCAGTCTCGGTAAAAATTCAAATGAAATCTTGGACTTACGCTGTAAACATTATAAGATAAAAACAAAAATTATTACTTATCAGCGTAAAAAACAATTTATTATAGATTAAAAATTCCTAACGTTTCGAACTCAATTTAATGAGTCATCTTCAGAGGTATATTTTTAAAGGAGAAATAATTTACATTAAAAACAGATTGGCATACTATAAATTGACAAAAATTATACTAAATAAACATTAAAGGCCAAGATTCAAAAATAAAAATATGTACCAGTTGCCATCACTCAGTAGACAATACAACAATGACAAAACCATGGAGGAACTTACAAAAGTATTTCTTTTAAAATATTAAACCAGATATTAGGTATTTGAAAGGACATATTGTCATTGCAGACTTCATTCTTCCTGAAACCAATTTCTATAGATTCCCTTATGAGTGCTTTTTGCGGATTTGAACAATGAGAAATAATCTTTACTTTATCAAACCAAACATTTCTTAAAGTCCCCTTCATCGATAATCTGGATAACTGTAACTGGAATAATACTATCAATTTTCATTGGCTTTCTGAAAATTTTCCTTTTAAGTGAAGAACCTGATTTAATAATTAAAACATCCAGAAAAGGGAGTGAATTATTAACTTCTTTTTCCATAGTAAATTTAATGTTGTCATCAAGTTGATTTAACTTTTAAAAAAATTCCAACAAAGCTGGTTCTCCCTCCTCCCAATGGCAACACGCCTGACTTCCAGTCAGGCGTGTATGAAATACCTATAGAACTGAATAATGGTACAGTGACGTCATATGTAGGCAAAACTATGAGATGGTTAGTTGAGAGGATCAAGGAGCATAAAGCCGATTTAAAATTTAATAGACCATCAACAGCTCTGTCCAGATTATCGATGAAGGGGACTTTAAGAAATGTTTGGTTTGATAAAGTAAAGATTATTTCTCATTGTTCAAATCCGCAAAAAGCACTCATAAGGGAATCTATAGAAATTGGTTTCAGGAAGAATGAAGTCTGCAATGACAATATGTCCTTTCAAATACCTAATATCTGGTTTAATATTTTAAAAGAAATACTTTTGTAAGTTCCTCCATGGTTTTGTCATTGTTGTATTGTCTACTGAGTGATGGCAACTGGTACATATTTTTATTTTTGAATCTTGGCCTTTAATGTTTATTTAGTATAATTTTTGTCAATTTATAGTATGCCAATCTGTTTTTAATGTAAATTATTTCTCCTTTAAAAATATACCTCTGAAGACGACTCATTAGATTGAGTTCGAAACGTTAGGAATTTTTAATCTATAATAAATTGTTTTTTACGCTGATAAGTAATAATTTTTGTTTTTATCTTATAATGTTTACAGCGGAAGTCCAAGATTTCATTTACAAACGACGTTTTTTAAGTTATGGAAAGTTATTGAAAAATAGTAATAATAATAGTAATAAATTTATTTTTAATTTTATTCATTTGTGTAATCGTATCCAGTTAATTGAAATTTCTTATTTGCTTTAGAGTAATTCATGTTACATATTTCCTGTGAGGCAAGATATGTTTCTTTTTTCTTTTTTTCTGATCTAACTTTAAATGTTTTAAGTTGCATAGGAGAAAAAATCAAAACTATTAAGATATTTTGTAAGAAATATGTAAGAATTTCGTAAATAAATTTTGACAAAAAACCATCCTGTACAATAGTTTAATTATATAATTTTTCCTTAATAAGTCAAGTTTTCCATAATATTTTTGGAGAATTCATGGTATTTGAAATAGATTAAAGACTATGTGGGAAAATATTTATGTGACGAAAAATGTATATCTAGTATAGAATCAATTTAAATTACAAAGTACAACATTCTCTCCAAAGCACAAAAATAATATTTAAGCATACGAGTTATAATATAATATATTTTCAACATTTTAAAAATAAAATCTATTTCTTTTATTAAAATTAACTATTTGGTATTCTGTGCAATTTCTATTCCTTCATATATTTAATGACCTCACTGAAAAAAATTTCGTGTATTAAGCAATGAATAGCGCGCTCGCCTGACGTCATCCGACGTCAATTTAAAGCTTCAAAATAGCGTTTGTGTGAAATATCCATGTAATGGTACATGGATATTATATTGGACAGTATTTGCGTATATTTCGCTTTGTCAGCTCTATAGTGTTAACCAGGGAGTTGTTGCGTCTTCTTCTCAGACCACTATTCAATCGTGTTCGGTCTTTTTGCTGCCAGTTTTCGCATACAGAAAATAGAACGTAAGACACCATTTTCATTTTATATTTGAACGTTACATTTCAACAAAATAAAAATTTACAATTTACATAAATTTTACATATTTCTAACAGGTTTTGGCATATGAAGTAAACGTTTCGTAGACTTTTAAACCAATTTAAACTTTATTGGTAGAAATATATCGAAAAGGACGAAAAAAAGAAAAGGAGAGAAAAATCAGCAAGTCTTACTCTATTTAGGTAATGCCATTCCTAAAGCAAAATGGTTTGGGAAAACATAATTGTTACAGTGGTAAAATCACCGAATGTGACTACTGGTGAGTCAGTATTTTATTCTATGAGTAAAGGTAGTCGTAGTTCTTTTATTGCTTTTCTCAAGATGATTTTCCCGTAGAACTATGAACAATTGAATAGAAACAGATTAAAAAAATAATATGGAACTATAATTTTAAATGAAAGTGTGCTCAATGACATATTTAACGTGAAGTATTTATGTATGTGAATGTTATGTGCCTAGAAATTTCATGTGGTCATGTATATAGAAGTATAGTAACCAGAGTTGAATTCTCATACTTTTCTTCGTAAAAAGGTTAATGTGGTTCCGGGGGGACATTATTCTTTAGATATATAGGGTGGTCTGGTTAAACCACCGGGGTCATATGGCAAAGAAAGAAAAATAAGATAATGACTTCTGAATAAAAATGGCTAATGATATAAACTAAACTATTTATTTAATTAAAAACATAATAAGTGAACTAAGCCTTGCTACTTGCAAAGGCATAAACTAGCGTCACATAGTGCAGCACACATCAACACATAGTAAAGCAAACAGAAGAGAAGGCAAAAGTATATATAATGCTCTGAAGCAGTTCAAAGCATGCACAGTCTCAGCATCCAATCAGGAGCCGAACGTGGCGATGACACGAAACGTACGTAATAAATATACATTTCCTCCGACAGGAAGTTTCGTCAGAAGATAGAAGGAACTAGAAACATGAGAGATAGTTTACTTTAGACATCGAGCATCAGCGATAGCATGATCGCGATCGATGTGCTAAGCAGGAAAACTAAAATTATATATATCAGGGACACGAGGCCTAAGTAAGATGCAAGTGAAAGAAACTTTCTCAAACAATTATAACGTTCCGGAAGGGAATTCACCTTTTTGATCATTGCAAAATATTTTTTTTCAAATCTTATAGTATGGTATTTTATAACATTCGTATACAAATGTACTATAGTCATTTGTGCAGTATTGTCATACGTGTGATATACAAATAAATTAGCAATATAACTCGTTGAAACTTTTTTTAAAGTACAATAAAACGAAGTAATAGCATCTGATTTCATATGTCTTTAAATTATTTTCTTTAGTATATTTAATAATAAAAGTAATAATAAATTCGGTTTTAAAGTACATATCTTTCATGTTAAATTATTTACGTACATTTTAAATTATTTATGTTCGGAAAACGCTCTATTATCCGAAACATAATGAGACGCACGTAATCTGAAGCAGATTGAGGCCCCACCAGTGGCCGAGAGGTTCTGTCCTCTCAGCTGGTATACGGCAGGTGCTGGGTTCGAACTCAATCGCGGCTGTCGGCCTAACCGTTTGGAGTTTTCGTGGTTTTGTTCGAACCTTGCGTAAATACGGATTAGGTTCCCTTAGAAAGACCCTCACGAAGGGCGCTCCCCCCTGGGCCTATATCCCTAGTGTATATAATCGCCGACAAAAATACACCACACCACCTGAAGCAGTTTGAATGCATGTTAACAAGACTCAGAAAAATAAAACAAGCTTATTCACATTAGCAATTACGTTGAGCTCTAATCGCTGAGTATCAACCATTGTCTTCCAGATATTTTATAACAACATATGTAATCTTTAATGTCTGGAATGCATACTCGATTTTTTTTATATAATATTAAAACTAAGGAGAAAAGGAAGACAGCATAAAAATTACGTACTATTTCTTATATAACATAAATTCACATAATCGTTGGTATTACATAATATAACGTCTTATGTGTATGGATTTTTCCAGAAATACTCTACATTTTATTTGCAAAAAATGTCATGTAATATTTCTATATTCAGTAAACATACAGTAAACATACTTTCTACTGTAAAAGATATTTTAGCCTTTTTTGATTAGGCTTGAAATGTTTCTGTGATTTCTTTTTCCTTGAAAATGGAATATCAGTGAATGATACATAAATGACTTTATTTTTTATATAGGAAATACATAATTTTGTATTTTATACTTAGAAAAAAATTAAATAACCTTTATCTTTTTTGAAAAAAAATCATATTTTTTTGCTGAAGGAAAACAAAAAGAACTATGGTAGCATGCATTAATTGGTGTTACTTCTTTTTTATTTATATTCGTATGTTTTCATTTTATATTACATATTTTTTATCCCACATGTATGGAAACTTTCTTTTCCATTTCTTGTACATAGAGTTTAAACATTTATTTCGATATAGAACATAATTGCTTTCCATTGCATATATTATACGTAGATACTCCTAGTTTCATTTCTTAAGTATTTATGTATTCTTTAAAATAATGCATTTGCATAACATCTTTAAATATTTGCAGCAAATCTAAATTTAAAATGCATCGGCACATACACGGCTGCCAATTTTTTTACTCTAGTGAAGAGCGTCTCAATTTTTAAAATTAAATTAAAGTATTTTAAACGATGAGAAGTTTTATTGATAAGCATTAAAAATATGAAAATGGTTGAAACATTTAAAAGATACATAACTGAAATAAAAATGTATTTATAAAATTAATTATTAAATAATAATATTGATTATTGTTATTTCAACTATTTATTTTTAAAGTGTATGTTGCTTGCGATTTTTTTGTCAAATATCGATTTTTTCTATCAAATATCGATTTTTTTTTCTAATGTCACCCGTAAATAGCTGTTTTGTTTTTAGTAGCTCACAAATGTCTTAAAGCATTTCGCCTTTTGAATGTATCAAACTACAAACAAAATATTCTATACAGTATACACTGTTAAAAATCTTGTCGTAGTTTGAACCAAATTTTGGTGCTCGATAGCTGCCACTTTAAGATGGTGAAATCTTGAACCAATATTTGGAGATCCTGCTGGAAAATAGCTCCAATAGCTGGAGCGAGGTTAAAATAGAAATCTTCAAATATTGGCACGAAATTTCACCATCTTATGGTGGCAGCTATCGAGCACCAAAATTTGGTTCAAACTAGGAGAAGATTTTTAACAGTGTATGATGAAAGGAGAAAGCAGGTACTCTTTTTTTTTAAATATATGTGTTTCTTCGCTTGATTGGAAAATCCTTCATTCATATAAGATATCCATTACACCAACCAAGCACTAAACAACTCATCTTATTACGTCTACCACCTGAGGAAAGAACTCATGCAACTTCCATTAGAGTAATATTTTTTTCATAGTAGAGTGTTCTCCTAAATCATGTTGCTGTAATGGAATTACCTAAAAAGTTTTTGTATACTAACACGTTTTCCTATGTACTAATTTGATTTGAAATCTAGAAATTTTTTAGACAAAACACTTAGCTATATATTTGTGTATATAATAGAAATATTTTTACTCCAGATATTTTTACTTTCTTCAATCTTCAATAGAAGAAAGTATTGTAATCGAAATTTTTTTCGACTTTCGGTTTTCGACGGATTTACACGTTTTAGGGGTCAGAGATTCCAAAAAATATGTTTTTACAAAATGTCTGTCTGTCCGTGTGTGTGTCTGTCTGTCTGTATGTCGCCATTCTACCATCAAAAAGTGCATGAAGTTATGCATAGAATTGAACCAAATTTTTTGTGAATGTTTTTGGCTGTGGCAAGCAGGTCCTCCTTTAGTTTTGAAATATTCCGCCGGAAGGGGGCGTTGCAATCGCGATTTTAGTGCCGTTTTCAATATTGTACGGACCAAAAGTACATGAAGTTATGCATCGAATTGAACGAATTTTTTTGTGTAAGTGTATGACTATGGCTAGTTGGATTGCCCTGAATCTGAAAAAAATTCGCAGGAAGGTGGCACTGCAATAGCGAATTTTATGCCATTTTCAATATTGCACCGCATAAAAGTGTATGAAGTTAGTTCTAGAACTGAACTAAATTTTTGGTATATGATTATTTTTTGGTAAAGCAAGTAGGTCCTCCCTGAATTTGAAAAAAAAAAAATCTGCCTATCATTCTATTGTCCATCGGCTCTTGCAGAGACGGAAATTCGTTTTTACTCCGATTAATTGATTGAAGTAGAAATTTAAGATGAAAATCAAAGTTGATATGGTATTGCCTTAAAATTATTAAAGCATTAAAATGAGAAACTATTTTTTTTTTAAATATTAAAATATACGTATGAGATAGAAGAAAGTTTTGGGATTGGCACATCCAACTAGTTTTCATTTTGGTAGTATTTCTTTTTCAATTATTGACATTAGTTATTGTAAAATCCATTAGATAATATACATACATACATGTTTTTTCTTTAAAATGAGAGAAAATATATATGACAAATATTTGTACATAATATACCTGGATATATTTTGTTGGCAAACATTCATTCTGCTTTCTTCCCCAAATAACCCTATACACTTCTCTCTCTTTCTCCTTTTTTTCTCTTGATGCTTTAAAGAGACTTTAAATAATACATTGAATCAAAAAAGAAAAAAAAAAAAAAAAAAAAAAAAAAAAAAAAAAAAAAAACTAGAAAGAAGAAGAAAAAAATAGACGATTATTTCACAATAGCGGCGCTTTGCATTGTTTACGTGTCGTGTTTTCTGAAATAAGTCTGGAATCAGACAAAACCTAGAAATGGAAAAAAGTGCCGTAGTTTCATAGCGTAATCAAATGCGAGCTGCGCCCACCTCAGTCTCAAAATAACGATTGGAATTTGAATAATTGTAATTTTTGTATACTATAAATAATTAAATTCAAATTTTCATCACCATATTTTATGTTGCTCCAGGAATTAGTTCGGAATTCATCCAACTGGAATTTTTTTCATGGCAATAGCAAGAATTAAAAGTGAGAGCTTTCTGTTTAACTATTTAAGAAGAAAGGTATTTATATTCGTAAAATGCTGAAATGAGTAAATGTTACAGCCGAATATTCAATATATATATATATATATATATATATATACATATATATTCATGATAAATGAAAGATCTTGTTCATATAAATCATGAAGGGAAAGTATTATTATAATATACTAGTTCTAGTATGGTGTTTAGGTATTAAAATTACGTAGTCCAAAAAAATGGAATACTGTTCATGAAGGAGTTAAAATAAACTTGCAAAATAATAGCCATAAGACGTAGAAAAGTACTCAAAATTGCCTAAATGAAAAAAGAAAAAAAAATTAAATGTTACAGATGACAAAATTTATTAAACCATGCTTACACTGAACGGAGTTTTTTTTTAAATATACAATAAAATCGTTTCAGAATGCATGAAAAGCCAAAATTGCACAAAAAATTGTTAACAATTTAAAAATAGAATTAAAGAACTTTTACTAAAATGGATTAAAAAGTTGAAACCAGTTTCCTTTTACGATTACGAAAAATAACGAAATTGAAACAAATGCTACAAATTTATTTTTAAAAAAATTCTACAATATTTTTTTTTAATTTGGAGAGAACAAAATATATTTAATAGAACAAAAATATTGAAACTGGACTGTAACTACGAAAATAAAAAAAACCGTCGCTGCAATCTAAAAAATGCTAAAAATTACCAAAGAAATTTGCAAAAACTTAAAAATTATTTTACGAATTTCTAATAATTAAATAAAAATTAATAAAAAATTTCCTAAAAAGTAAGTAATCGCTAAATGCAGTCCACACAAAACTTATTCAAAATAGGAGTAAATTTACTGCATTGATCTAAAAAAAATAATACCTGACTCCTTTTACAACATTTGAAAACGACCTGCGATACAAAGTTCAGTACAATGTTGAGCATTCATATTTATTGCCATGTTAGTTTTCCACTGTGCAAACTTGCTAAAGTGTGACCAGAATATGCTTTTCCACATGTTGTGTCCAGTTTTGTTGAATGATCAGCTAGACAACTGTTTCAAGAAGAGGCTAAAAAATAAGAATAAGATGATTTATATGAATAATTAAGGTTTACTCATAAAATAAATTTCATCGATTATTCTTTTCAACCGTGTTTTTTTTCGACTTTTTATTTTATTTTTAAAATCATTCCACATTATTCGATTGATTTCCATTAACTGAAAAGTATAACTTCTTTTATATTAGCATTCGCATTTTTTTTACATTAAAACTGTGTTGAGAAAATAGTGAATTTTTTTTCATTACTAATTTCTAATGTGTCTAATTTATTCCTGATAAGTTATAAATAAAAATATAAAGGACACAAGAACTTCCACTTTATTATTTTTTTTTTTTTGGGGGGGGGGGGGTGGATTCCGTAACTTGAAAGTTATTAAATATCCTGGTTATACTAAACAAAAGTCAACAAAGAAACACTGTGCTAAACAAAATTCCAAAAAATCAATAATTACAGATAATTTTAAATTTATTTACATTGAAAGCAAGTACCATGGTGCTACTAAGATCAGAATATTGCCTACGATTTAAAATGACTGTCCCTATAGGTAATTTACCACCAACGCACACACACACACACACACACACACAGTAATTATAATTGTCATACATGCAACGATTCATTCTATTGAAAATCGAAATTTACCCACAACTGAACACAAAAACAAAGAAATAACAAAATGAGGGATACACCAACACACGCTTGCATGATAGTACTGTACCCATAGTGATTTATAATTGGAAGATTGTCAAAATTTATATTTCATGCTCTTTAAATGTGAAAAATGATAGAAAGCTTTTGTTCATTCCCTGATTGCCTAGTATGGAGTCCAGAGGACCTCAATTGAAATTTTTACAAATAAACAAAAAACATTATTTCAGCGATACTTCCTAAGTGTATATATTCATATAAGAGATCTCTGTAGGTTAATTCGATTAAAATAAATTTTTTATACATATTCTAAATGATAAAAATAATAGTAATAATGATGCACACATTCCAGATGGGTACTACTCTCTTAAAACGAAAAAGCTGAAATAACTCAAGTTGAGCTGAAATCCACTCTTTTCCCATGTTGAAAGGAACCTTCTCAAGAAGAGCTGAAACAACTCAAGTGAATGAGTTGTTTTTAATCAACTCATGATTGAGTGATCTCTATGTTACTCTTACTTGAGTGAAATCAAATCAATAAAGGTTAAATCCAGTAGTACTTGAGTGATTTGTAATCAAGTCATACTTGAGTGAAATGAAGTCATTTAAGACTGAATCTCGTAGCACTTGAGCGATTTGTAACCAAATCATACTTGAGTGAAATGAAGTCTGTAGAATTAAATTGAGTAGCACTTGAGTTAGCTGCAACCAACTCGTATTTGAGTGAAGTGAAATAATTTAAGGCAAATCCAGTAGCACTTGAACGATTTGTTATCAATTCAAGTTGGAGTGAAATGTTGTCATTTTTGCTTTAATACAGTAGCACTTAGGCGATTTGTAACCGATTCATACATGAATGAAATCAACTCATTTAAGAGTTAATCCAAAACTCCTTGAATTTGTAGAATTGAATAAATTCACTCTTAGGAAAAGAAAAATTGCTTAAAATTACAAAAATCTTCAAGTGATTTCTAAATCGTCTAAATAAAATCACTTCATTTAAAACTAAATTCAGTAATCCTCGATTAATTTTTATCAATGAAATTCAATATAATATGGAATTATTGCCACATTTTCAAGTGTTGCAATTAAATTCTCATTTCGGATTTAAATTTTTGTTTATTGACATTACAAGGGTATATATATATATATATGTATATATATGAGAGAGAGAGAGAGAGAGAGATTGGAAAACTGTAACATGGATTCTCCAATATTTCTTCCAAGTCTTTAATTAACAAGACTTAAAACATTCTAATTTACATGACTGAAAGTTCTCTAATGAATCATAAAAACATTTTTTTTCTTTCTAATTCAATGAAACTGTTTCCTATGTCAATTTAGGGGAAAAGGCAATTGAATCGTTATACAAAATTAAATAGAGCTTACATGAATTTTTTATTATTCTGTCAAATCAGAAATTTTTAACATCAGTATTTTCTTTTGTTAAATTTAAAAGTACATATATTCATTAAATTAAAAATACTGGTGATCTCAAAATTGTAAATTTGAAAACACTTATTCATGCAAACTGCCTAAATTTGCATAACTGTACAACAGCACCCGAACAACATTAAACCGAATATCAGCTTCTGATGCTGTGGTGCTAATGGGATTTTTCCATTCTTTTCTTGGGCAATTTCAAGTTTACATATTTTCCAATGATACTTATAGCTTCAGATATGCTTATATACAATTTTTATTTTTTCATTAGCTTCTGATTTAATTGTAAATAACAATTATTCTTTTATTAAAAATTTATGATTTCAATCAAATAAACCAATCTTAGGCATCTTACTAAAAAAATATTGAAAAAATAAACTTGATATCAGCCCAACGACTCAACTTCAGCACCACAATGTCAGAAGCTGATTGTTCCCCTTAAGAGTTTAGATAATCCTATGCAGAAGTTATTTTCAAATATCTTGTTTGGATTTTAAAATGTTTAACTTTTTTTTTGGGGGGGGGGGCACAGAATATTTGAGGATGATCTGTAAGTGGGTTAGTTTTTACTTTTGCAATTTTGGTTAGTTTTTTTTTTAAATATTAATACGAGTTTCAGAACCAGTTTTGAAAAAGAAAGTATTAAAAAACATAAAACCTAAATTTAAAAAAGTATCCCCCCACACACACACATGGCCAGTGCAGGGTTTAAATAAATGAAATTGAAAATATTTTAAATGGATAAAGATCAACACAAGATACCTTGTTGTAATTATTCCTAGATTTAAATCTCAATCAAAATCTTATATTTCTTAAACTGACTAAATTTTAAAAAAATATTTTAATTGTTTAGTTTGAAATCTTAGATAAAATAATTGTTACCCATAGCATTTATTTAAGCACATTGCAATTGGGATATGTGGAGGAATGCCATTAAAAAACTTGTATAGCTAAAATTTTGATTATGGACAATTATTTTATTGTATGAAGAACCTTCCACTAAATATTGTAGTACAAAAGTTAAATGCAGAAATAACTGAGAAATGGATTTATTGACCATGTGCAATTATTCTTTATATCATTTAAAACATTTGTTAAAACTTGAATTTATATTCAAGAATAACATATTTCTTCTTAATTAATCTTTTAATTTTTTATTTTATTCAATGTTTCTTAAATCAACTAACTTTTAAATAAATATAAAAGCATAAGACTGCAGCATTTTATGTCAAAATTTAGAGCCAAATGTGCAATTTAGAATGCTGCAAGAAAGAAAAAAAAACATTAATTGATAACAATTCTTTCCAACATCAGATAAACAAGTTTCAATAACATCTTTAACAGGACCTTTATAAATATAACAGTCCATTTGCATTAAACATTAAATACATAAAGAGCATATTGTAATCTGTCCACTGGTTTGTCCAACTTTTAAAATCTTAGGCAAAATAGACACTTTGTTGAGGATCCTTGAGATTAAATAAGATTGTTGAATTTTTACTCCTCACAGTAGAATTTTACTCCTCCATGAAATCGCCATCTTCCTGTGTTAAAAGAAAATATTGAAATTAAGTTAAATAGCAATAAATATAATGTTAAGGAATGTTTATGAACATATTAAAATATTTTGCAGCTTTCAGATTAAATGTTTTATAAAATTTCCCATCCATAGTCTAAATAAAAAATGAACCATACACTAAAAATTTTAGCTTTATAAATATTACACCACTGAAAATTCAGCCAATCATGAATAAAATGGAAATAGAATAAGTAAATCCTGTGCGATTACACTTATCCGCTTGTTTAAATCATGGTGTTACTTCTGATACAATCTTAAAATAAATCACCATTTTAAAAACAAATTTAAAATGAAAGTTCTTAAAGCAACATTATAAAATACTAGTACACCGAACTCGGGGTTCCCTTGTCACAAAGTAAAGGTGAAAAACTTTTTTAAAATTTAAAATTGGAAAGCCTAATAATTTTTTTCTGCGTAATAGGCTTTTTTAACTGCCAACTAATTCCAAATAGCAATTTTATATGAAACATGTCATTTATGTAATCATATACAGCTTTAAAAATTATCGGTACTTCCGTATTAGCGGGGCCGTAGCTAAGGGGGCGCTATGGGCGGCTCACCCCCCCCCCCCTTAAAATATTTTTAGCTCCTCCCTGGAAAAGATTCCAAGGTCACTCAATGAATTTCTGTTCCGAAAATTCAAATGAAATATTGTTTAAAAATCTAATTTAGTTTTGAAACCTTTTCACAGTTTTACAGAGTTACTAAATTGTATCAAAAATAAGTGTTTCAACACTCCCTCATCATATTTGTACATATGAAGCTAACATGATGGGCTATTTTGCATCAGTTATACACTCAAAACTTCATCATCATATACTTTTCTAAACATAAAATGATGTTATTTTAATAGTTTAATAAGAAACAGAGTACTTACAATATGAATATGCACTAATTTATCTTTCTGCGTCAGAGAGAAAGAAAAAAAAAACTGAGCCCCCCCTCCCCCCTACATTCTCTTGAGACTTCCCTATTGTTCACTACGGCCCTGCGTATTAGACGCAAGATAGCAGTTATTAGCCAAAGATTTCGCCAAAGTATAAAATTGCATTCTCAGTTTTTAAAAACAACTAAGAAAATATGACATCCAGATATTTTTTAAAATACATTTTTGTAAAGGTTAATTGATGTATCTTTTGTAAAGTAAATTTACAACGAACTAAAAGTCACTAAATTCATAGATAAAAACGAAATAAAACCAACAACATTCACCGGGTTTTATAGCCAACGATATATTGACATAACAGGTTTTTAATTACTATTTCTTTTCAGTTGCTATGAAAATATGACAATTGAAATATACAGTGATCTGTTACTTTCCATGGAGAAAAGAGATAGATGGAGGTGCAGTATGCGATTAAAACGGTTTGACGGGCGTTATTCTTCCAATATAAGTCTCTCATTCGACCCAAACAAAACAATCACATGGAACAGAGACCGAATTTTTTAACATCATTTTTTCCCTAAATGATAAAGATCTGAATATATTTTAGCATTATAAAATAGTATTTCATTGTATTATGAATTAAAATTGCATTGCTAAACGTTTTTCTTTCTTGTGAAAGCACGTCGTTATGTTTGATGCAATGCAGCGAATTTTAGAGTACATTTTTGACGTCACCTCCAGCCACTAAACTGCATCTCTATTTTTTTTCTTTTTTACTCTATAGCTATTTTTTCTCTTTTTCTCACATAAATGCGATACTCAAGTTGCCATCATTAGAGAAATTGAACCTAAAACTACAAAAAAAATTAATATCTCAAAAACAAATAGAGATACAGTTTTCTAACAAACGGCATTTAAAAGTGCATTTTTTTCTCTAAACGATGGTATAAAGGTTGAAAACGTGCAATGTCTAGAAGTTTAAAAATTTACAATAGCGAAAATTGCAAAACCGACATTTCATCGGAAAGTGTTGCCAATCAAAACATGACGTATGCGTTACGCACAGATACGTTTGGCCTTTATTATATAGATTGTTGAAAATTCACCTTTGTTGCTACTTTCAAAATGTATCAGCGCTGGCAAATACCCAACCAATACAGGTTTTTGTGGATTTTTAGTTGTTTTTCTATATATTTGCATATTTATATAATACAAGATAGAACCTACAACAATTAGACCTGGGTTGGCACGGTTTAAACCAATTGCTTTTAACTATGGTTTAAACAACTGTTTACTTCTTTAGGTTTAAACAACGGTTTAGTTTAAACCAACTCTTTTTTTTTCTAAAAAAAAATTTTTTTTCAGAAGAAAGCTAATGACATTTTCTCTTTTTTTTAAATAATTTATGTATGCCAGATTATTGAATATAAATAACTTCTATTTTTAACACTTTATATCAGCAATAAGCATTGGATGTAGCAGGTTTAGATAATTTTTTGGGTATAGGTTTAAAATCAGTCTGCATTGGTGAATATATTTATTTCTCTTTAGAAAAAGCTTCGAACATGTGAATTGATCTAATATAAAATAGATTAGAAATATTCAATATTTAATAGAAAATATCTTAATTTTTTGAAAACTGCAGATTATTTAACGCAATAACATAATACAATCTATAAGATTTCAAGCTGTAAAAGAAATCCCCAATCTTAATTGGGGAGGTTATCTTAAGCATTAAAATCAAAATATGAAGTCGAATAAGAGAGTTTTCAAAGATTGGATGCTACTTATAGCATTTTAATAATAGTGATCCCCCCACACCCTGTTAGTTATCTGCTGAATCTATGACCAAAAATGTTGACTTCAAATTGTCATTCAAGAAACAAAATGTCAAGAAGTATTTGAAATTTATTATTTGGATAGCTATGGAGAAGAATATTTTATTTATCAGACTACTTTCAAACGTTTATTATTAGTAATTAAAAGATTAGTTATAAAGATTTTCAGAGTATCAATGCTTCACTGTATACAGCACTTTATTCTTAGAACATAAGACAGTTTGCTAATACTGTTTAAATCAAATTTTAATTTCTCTTATTTTTTACATAAATTCATTGTAAATATTTAATTTAAATCATTTTAAAATGAAGTTACAGTTTATTATCCAATGTCTATTTTTATCAATATATATGCATGTATATGTAATAAGAAAGGATGTTTAAAAAACCCGGTTTAAACCAAAAAAAAAAAAAAAAGAAAGAAAGAACTTTTTTAGTTTTTTATGAAAAAAACAGGGTTTTTTTTCCAACTCTGCAATTAGACTAAAAAAAGAAGTTTTAAAATATCCTCATTAATATTCTTTCTTTCAAATTCCTTTTTTCTGAAACACATCTATTGTTAAGCTAATTTTTATGTAAAATGGAGAAAATGTTTTTCAATATTATGGCAGTTTGCAGATGAAACCAGATTTTAATACTTTCAACTTAATTTATTTGCATGAGTTCCTCACTCCCTTTCTATAATTTGATAGCTACCCTATTTCCATAAAAGGGGATATTATTCTTGTTATAAAATACATACTACTCAATAGATTCATAATGCAATATTCCTATCATAATCTAAATCAAAATATATTTCAATCAATTTAATACGATATTAAATTAATGTTCTATAAATTGAATGTCACTAAATTGCAACTTAATTTTCAAATAAATTCAATACAAAGATCACTCTACATGAATACAACAAAGCGTGTTGCACCATAGATTTTTTAAAAATCTTATAGATATTAGTTAAACCTTCAAATTTGAAATTAAAAATTTTTGCAATATTCAAAGATCAGAGTAAGGAAAATGCAAAAAAGTGGAAATAACATATGAACAACAACAAAAAAAAAGTTCTTAATGACACACAAGATAAAAATTGAGTAAAAAGTTAAATAATTCATAAAGCAAAAATTGAGCAATATGTTAAACAATGTGCAAGATAAATTTAAAATAAAAATGTGAAAATAAAACATATACATGTAAAATTTTATGGACATATATAAATTGGTATAAAAATCGAAGATGGCTGTCGGGTGAAAATGATTTTAAAATGTCAGATTTGAGGCTACTATGTCTACAGTAAAAATTAAAACTCTGAATGGTGCAAAATCTTTGGTTGAATTCATGGAAAATGATTCCTTAATGTTTTGATTCCTATTCTACCATATAACAACTGAAAGAAACAGAATCGCAGAATGATTTTTGAGACCCACTCTTATGAACTGTTTATATGTGCCCAACTAGACTATTCACAAGCACCTTACATTCCCACTAGAGTTAAATTGACAAATTATTAACATTTCTCAATTTTAGAAGAATTTATTTATCAAAATTACTCATTCATAATATATGCTAGAACATTAAAATTTAAATAAATGAAGAAAAGTTATTTGCCTAGAAAGTTGGAACTGGGACTTTACTTTTAAAATCTATAAACAGTGGTTTCGGCTGCAGAGGACAAACAAAATGTCAAGAACTTAATTTTTTTTTTTCAAAATAATAATAAAATACAACTAGTGAAAAGTTGTGACGTTTACATCTGCCCCAGTTCCAAGTTTTAGATATACGTGAACAGAAAGTGAATGAAAAAAATAAGATGACTGTCACATACAAAGATAATTATTAATTAAATAAATAAAAGTAAAACCACTTACATTTCTTAGGTTTTCACTAGAACCGACATTGTTGATTGCAATGTATCACTTATAGGAGCACCTCAGTCAGATTCTGGAACACTTTTTATTCAAATCTACACAATAAGTAATCTGTAGAACTTGTTATCAGCCAGGCTTACTTGATTATTCTGTAAAAAATGCAGTATTATACATACAGAGTGTTTCAAAAAATATATATACTATTTACTAATAATTGGTATATACTTTTCCTTTCCTTTTTTATACATAATTTTTCAAATAATTCTTTTTTTTTTTCAGAAACGGGAAAATTTACATAACAGACAGAGTGAAAAAAGTTACTAGTCTTGCAAAACAATGTTGGTGGTTCGATTGAGTTTTTGGTGGTCTTACACCAGTAGTCCACTAAGAATTCCGAACGCTGTATACAGTCGCAGGGGAAAAAAAGTAAACACGCCTAACTCTACACTCTCAAAAAAACTTCCGTCTTTTCACAGAAAAAGTACTGGCAGCACTGCTGCCAGACATTGTCTGTACATTGACGATTTTCCGTTTATTTTTTTCTCCGTCAAAAGAGGAAAAATATCCGTCACTTGAAAAAAGTTTGGAAAAAAATCAACGCGGAAGAGGTGGGGATCGAACTGAGGACCCCAGGATTACAAGGCCAACTCTAATCCACAGCGCCACGATTGCTCATGAAGAATTTACTTTAAAATAGAAGCGTTGATTTCATATGGGTGTGGTTTGGTGTATTTCGTTCAAAAGCTTTTAATTTTGCAGTTAATCTCGGAAAGTTTTCATCTTTAATGAAACTGTGGCTGGTTTTTTTTTTCTTTACGTTTAGTATTAATATAGTATAAAAATGTGAATTTTAAATATATAACGTAGATTGTGAGAGAAAAAACATGGATGTTTTATTTTTATTCGATAAGATTTTTTTTAATAATATCAATTTTTTTTTTTGCATTTTATTTTTTAATTAAAATATTTTTTAGATGTCTTCGCTTAAAGTATATTTTATATGCGAATATTTATCATAGAAATAACTTAGTATATTGAACTTTATTCAACTTATCCAACTTTGAATAACATATTGTGAGAATTTTTGAACGAATAAAGAAAGTAATTTTTATTTATTTTTAAATTCGAAAACTTTTTTGTCTTTTAAAACTAAATTAGACATTTTAATCGATAGAATATTTTTGTTTTTCATTTTAAAAATAAATTCGAATTTATTACTAACAGACCCAATGCGCATGCGTACTAGATATAAACGGAATCGTTTCCTCATTTTTCGACTTTCGGAATGAACTCACAGAACAAATACGTTTTCTGGGAGAACAGAAGTTATTTGTGAAAAAATAACGATAACTTAGTGTATATTGACGAATTTTTCTGACAGTGTACAGTAAGGATCGTAAAAGAAAGTTACTAGTACCAAACAATAGGAAATTAATTATTTTTAAATAATGTACATAAATTTTTTAGTAGGCCAACCTGCAAATCAAAACCAGTCCAAAATTTGTCTTTTAATGGCACCACCCAATTTTCACAAGATATAATCTTGGTTCAAACTATGCCTAAAAAGGAAATGTCATTTGGATAATAAGTTTTTGAATCAAACACTAAAAACTTTGAGCTTCTGATTTTTTAATCAGAATTTTAATGTTAATTTATATTTTCATATAGCTATATATTTTTTGTGTGGTTATAGTACTAATACTAATATCAAAACATAAATGTATTATTGAAAAAAATTATGATATGAATTGCACAACCTACAATTTTATTGATTAATTTATATTTATTATGTCCTGCCTTATGTAAATCCAAAACTTCAATTTTTTCTTTCAAATAGTTTTTAAAGTTACTCTTAAAAAGTACAAAATGCTCGTTTAAAGGGCCACCTATGATAAGCTAAAAAGCACAATTTGATTTTTTTTTTTTTTTACTCATATTATTAAAGCATTTGGGCTGGGATTACAGTGCCTCACTTAAGATAAATTTAGAATGTAAAGAAAGCTTAAAACTAAATTCAGTGCCTCGTGATCACACATCAACTTCAATATTTCCTACATTTATGTGCTGTGCAAATTATTAAAAGAGATCATGATATTGCTAAGGGGCGGTGCATCTTAACATTACCAATTTAGGGGAAGGCCATGATATCACAAAACATTTCTGAAAAAAAAAGGGATTTGCTTCAATAGTTATTTTAGATTTATCAAACTTTTTTTTTCAGTAACATTTTATAACATCTAAATAGTCTTACATATATTACGATTATATTTTTTGTGAAAATACTATTATTGAAGTCATTAAAAGTTTATAAAATCATTTCATTCCAAAATTTGAAATTCTCCCACCGTTTCACATTCACCTGCCATATAATTCATTGTTAAAGAAATCAGGAACATAATATTTAGGAAATGATACTTGTATTTACCAGTATAGATAGAAAAAATATATATATTTGTCTACGTTTTGTTAATAAATTCTCATTTAAACCTACCTGAAAGCAAGTGCAAGAAAACAATATTACTTTTAAAGCAATTTTTATGTAACAATGTAGCTAAATACTTTTAAATATTAAACAAACTATAATAATACAGACCATGCATGCAATAATTTTGCTCAATAGCAATGTAAACCATTGCCAAACAAAACAGTAACAAAGTACACACATGTTCAAACGTTAAGAATGCAAGAGTCTTAGAAATGTGTTTATATACACACTATTTTCTTTCCTTATATGCAGCAACATGTAGATCAAAATACAAGAGGACTTTGTTTTTCGTGTTTATATAGGGTTTTCCATCCCTTAACAATATTAGCAAAATTGAGAAATAGGAGTACACTAAAAAATAAGCACTTGTAACCAGCCTGAACATCTATAAATAAATTTCTATAAATACAGATGTAATAATTGCATAACTTAATTCTTCAAAACTTTTATACTACAAGACTGTTAAATGAACTAAGTATTTACATTATAAGGCAATTTTTACTTCGCTTGACACACCATTTTATTTCAAGGTTGTTATGTACGGTACATATGAGTATTAACATTAATTGTTTATTATAAAAAAGAGAAGAGAAATCTATTAAAAGGATAGTATAATGTAAATAAAATACTTTCATAGTACTTACTTCGTAAAATATCGGCTTCTTTAGCAAATAATCTTGAGGAAACCACGAACTTTTAAGATGCATCGAAAATCAGCGTGCAGTGCATTCGGATCGGAAATCCACCATCTTGTATTTTGCAAGGTCAGGTCGACAGCAGCGCCAGCGGTGGATGAAAGTAACGCGGGAATGATCTGTTTTCTTCTCGAATTCACTTGCTTAGTTTCCGATCTCAATGAGTGCATTAGAAATAGAAGAAAGCAAGTCAAGAAGAGTGGACCACTTAAAAATCAGCTCATTCACGATCCAGTAAATTAGAACTCTTTCTTGAGCAGCCAAATCCACTCTTTCGTTTTAAGAGAGTAAGTGGCAACATTTTTTAAAATTTTTATTCTTTTAAATTTTAATTTATTAGAAATATTATCTTTCGATCAATATGCAAACTTAGTCCTTTCGTTATCATATTTTCCTGAAGACGCCCGCAGAAGACCGCGCGAAACGTTGATACTTTTATTTTATTTTAATTGTACAAATGTATATTAAAATTCCTGTTTTGTGCACCACTGAGCAATGTGTTGTATTTTAATAAATACATTCTTATTAGTGAAATAAAACTTGTTTCGTCCAAGTCAAATGGCTGCATTTGGCAAAAAAAAAAAAAAAAAAAAAAAAAAAAAAAAAATATATATATATATATATATATATATATATATATATATATATATATATATAATTTTGTTCTTCGGAAGAAAAAAAAAATTCTATCATGCTATTAAGGCAAAATTTTCTTTTATTGTTTTTACTGAATGCTTAAAAATATATATCTAAACAACGTTGCAGAATGTTCAGCAAATAAAAGTAATTAATTTAAGCCCGTTTAATCACAAAATATACCAATACGATATTTAAATCCCTAATTGTGTTTACGGGGTACACTCCATAAAATATATGAATTTCAGTTGAAAATGTAAAACTAATTATTATTATTTTTACTATTTTTTGGATTATTAGATTGATATATAAATTTCAAATATTTTTTTTCATAAAAATAGGAAGAATCCGGCATTGAAAAGTTTAAGTGATTATGTGTACTTTTCCCTATTTACATTTCTACAAAATCTGTAGTATTTTATTATTTTTTAATTTATTATTTTGTTATATATAAAAGGATTCCTACAACAGGGATAATTTTGGATAAAGCGTTTTTGCACAGGTTGATAAAATAAGCTTTTTAAGAAAAAAATATCAACCGACTTCAAAAAAGCGCTAAAAAGAATTAAATAATTCTTTAAAATTCTCTAATGACAAAACGTTATCCAATAAGCACACATCGGATATCAGGTACCGGCATAAAAAACGGTTAAATTTAATATGTATAATTTAATATCCACCGAACATAGATTTTAGAGATAATATTATTTTACAAGAGATGAATTGACATATTTATGATTTATTTTATGAATATATACATATAAAAAGTAATGAATTACTTTTTGAAGTTGGTGCCAAACAATCACAATCGATAATAATTATCCCCATTTTAATTATGGTACTAGGCATAATTTAGCTACAATTCTTATATACATCAAATAGTTTGGCACCAACTTCAAAAAGTAATCCATTACTTTTTATATGTATATATTCATAAAATAAATCATAAATATGTCAATTCATCTCTTGTAAAATAATATTATCTCTAAAATCTATGTTCGGTGGATATTAAATTATACATATTAAATTTAACCGTTTTTTATGCCGGTACCTGATATCCGATGTGTGCTTATTGGATAACGTTTTGTCATTAGAGAATTTTAAAGAATTATTTAATTCTTTTTAGCGCTTTTTTGAAGTCGGTTGATATTTTTTTCTTAAAAAGCTTATTTTATTTCCTACTTTTTAGTTATGCATACCTTAATACATAATTATGTATACTGGCACAAGATAGCTCTTTGCAATGCATTACTAATGTACGCACTTTGATAAGTTCTGATGTATTCAGTTTACTTGTCACTGTTTGATTGTCAACTTTTCTGAAACCACTTACAATATCGGTTAGTATCGTTGTGAATCTTAAGAATTTCTTTGTATGGTAACTTCTTCAGACAAGATCTGCCACTTCGAAAAGCTACCGCATTTATGAAATCTTAGTCTGCATCGAATCCTACGGTCATCGAAAGTAGGTATCAAAAGGTGACAATCCATCAAGTAAAGTGCCCTTACACATAAGAGCGTGACATAGTGGTTCCATATATGAGCACGCAGCAAAATGAGTTCATATATTAATGTATAGTAAAATACTTTTCTAGTGTAGCCAGTCAAAAGTACTCCCCCTTCACTCCGAAAAAGGAAAAAGAAAGATTTTAGCAAAAATCGCACTATGCTTCAATCGATAAACTGCAACAATCTAATACCTATACAGGCAGTAATGGCATCGGAAATGAACAGTGGCGATTCGACGAGGAATCTTAAACTCATAACCAATACCTGGCTGCCTCTATAAGAGAGTGACAGCATTTGATTCCAAAATATTTCTTTTACAGACGCTTTTGTCCCAACAACACTGTTAAAAATTTGAAACTTTTGCTGTACATTGTTAAAAATCTGCTGCATTTTTTTTTCTACGCACTCCAGCACTTGTATAGAAAACGGTTACTTGACTGTATTAAGGAGCATTGTCATAGGTCGCAGTAGAGACATTATATACAAGCGGCGGAGGGCGTTGCAACAAAATGCAGCAGATTTTTAACAGTGTATCATCACTTCACCGCTTATATAGAAAACGATTTGTTAAATGCATTATGAAGGATTCTCATTGATAAAAATAAAGATATTCTATAAAAGCGATGGAGTGACGATGCAGCAAAAGTTGCAAATTTTTAACCGTGCATTGCATTGCCAGGCATTTTTTATTATGGAATTTGATGATGATTTCCAGGAAGAATTCGATTGTATTCGTAGAAAAGTTAACAAGATTGACGAAAATTGCCCGCTCAACAAGATGGTTGGTGACTCGTTTTTGTCCAGAATCGTTTCAACCAATTATATACTGTGCTATATGTGTCGTCATATTCATATCGAGGAATCCTACAGTGTAAAAAAATTGACACTTTTGCTATATCATCAGTCTATTGCTTTTATAGAAAACGATTACTTCACCCAATTACGAAGCATTCTCATGGGTCAAAAGAGAGATATTCTACAAAAGCAGGGGAGTGACGATGCAGCAAAAGGGTCACATTTTTTACAGCGACACTGTAATCGGAAATGAGCAGTGGCGTATTCAATGAGGAATCTGAAACTCATTACCTGTACCTGGCTGCCTCTATAAGAGAGTGATAGCATGTGATTCCCAGATATTTCTTTTACAGACGCTTTTGTCTCAATTACACTGCAAAAACATTTAGCCTTTTGCTGCATTATCATCACTCCACCGCTTTTATAGAAAACGATTATACTGTTTTATGGAGAATTCTCATTGGTCATAAAAGACATATTCTATAAAAGCTGCGGTGTGACGCTGCAGCAAATGGATCAAATTTTTAACAATGTATCATGGAGCATTCTCATGGGTCAAAGGAGAGATATTCTATAAAAGCGGGGGAGTGACGATACAACAAAAGGATCAACATTTTTACAGTGTACACTGTAAAAAATTTGGCCCTTTTGCTGCATCGTCAATCCACCGCTTTTATAGAAAACGATTACTTCAGCCTATCGTGGAGAAATCTCATGGGTCAAGAGAGAGGTATTCTATAAAAACGGGGGAGTGATTATGCAGCAAAAGGGTCAATTTTTTTACAGTGTACACTGTTAATAAATGTGAACCTTGTCCAGTTAGGATTTCACACTTTGAAAAGATCGTGTGTCTATGTAAGTGTAACTTAAAAACATGAAAAATGAACGTTTCTAATTGGTCGATTGCTTCGAAAAGATATTGAATTTTAATGTTTTAATTTTTTAAAAAGTTCTAATCAACAGATTTTTATGAAATTTTAATGGGACCACATGGGCCCCATACGCTTTCAAACAAAAAAAGAATTATCAAAATCGGTTCATATTTAAGAAAGTTATGCGTGAACAACAAATACATACAGGTCGAAATCATAACCTCCTCCTTGAAGTCGGTTAAAAAGAAATTTTCATTAAATCTCAATATTAGCAATATTTCGTATTAAATACACAGTCGACAATGATATATTAAATGTCATGAAATATATGTATATAAATAAAAAAAACTATACACGGCCCGATGACTATTTTAATAAGCGACAGATTAATATTGTATATCTTAACACTATACGGAATGTTTTGTGACGATTAGTAAATTTTCATTAAAGTTAAAGCTAATTAAAATGAGGGAAAAAAAACGAAAATTGAAATGGAAATAGAAAAAAAACAGAAACACAAGCGTACTATTGTTGATGCTTATGAAATTGCGACAGGATCATGTGCAAATAGTGACTTTTTCAGCATATGTAATTATCAAAATTTGATCATTTTCTCAAGAATTATGTGTGAAAAGAGACTAAAAATATATACAAAATAATTATATAAATTTAATCGTTGAAATTCTGTTATAAACACGGAGTCCGGCACGGAGAAAGTATCCGAAAAAAATTACATGATAAAAAAATATAGCGAATACTAATCTTTTCGCTTGCACGCGTAATTAAATAAATACTTTAACTACAATTTTCAAGTTAAAGCATCTAACAGTCGAATTTTTTTTTAAATAATACATATAATATAAAATTAAGAGGAAAACAATTTTCTTACTTCAATAACAGCAAAATTTCTCTCTATGTACTTATTAATTTATGAATTGAATCTTTAATTTTATTTAATTAATAAACTCATAAATGTTATTTATAAACTATGCAAGAGGTCGAAACTGCAAGCATCAAGAAGCGGTGACGGTAAAATATAGAATCTTGGGGCTAAGCATATTTAGGGTATTCTATACAGCAGCGCATAAAATTCCCATCGCATTTCATTCGTTGCATCTCTGAATTTCTTCGAGGAATGGGAATGGAATATTTACAAAGATTATTTGATTAAAGGAACTTGAAACTTCATTATACAGGGTGCATAGGAAGGTCTCTTTAACGTGAAAATACTTGCAAACACAGATACCTACAGCTATGCAAATAAGGTAACTGTAAAATAAAGAGATTACTCCTGAACTAAAGCAAATGTCAGCAGCGCCTCTAGTGCCAAAATTTGAAAGATTACCATTGCAAATCGAAAACAAAAAGAGAAAGTGCAAGATTTCCGATTAGATTTTTTAAGCTTCAATTAATTAGACCGAAACTACATTTGATTCACTCGGATAACATACATCGTTGTCCGCAAAACCCCAAAAGTCCGGCATCGACGCACTCAATTTTATATTTGAAAGAAATAGTCATATGTATGACAAAATACACACAATTTATTGCATATATACGCACTTATATCAATGTATTTGAATAAAATTGAACAAAAAAAAATTAAATAAAAACGCTCGCAAATTTGTATTAAAATTATCGTCTGCCATCGAAAAGTTTATGACATGAGATTATACTGTTTGTATCAAATAAGTGCTAACAACTTTTTAACTAAAATTTTAAATGCATTGGCAAATAATTTTTTACAGACGTTTCAGAACAGTACAATGTCGCAATTTTCAACTTCGTACTTCTACATTAGGTATGCAGAATAGAATCCCCGCTCATCAATTTCAGACATTTTGGGGTATAAAAACGACGATTTATCTTATCCGTGGTAACCAAATGTCGTAAACTTTCTAACTGGAAAATTTGCTCTATCTCTTTTCGATTTCGATTTCCAAAAATTCGCCACTAGGGGCGCTGCTGTCATTTGAATTAAGTCGGTCATAGTCTCTTTACCACACTATTACCTCACTTAGATAGCTATAGCTCTGTCCTTTGGCAAATATTTTTAGGTTAAAAGTACTTTCCTATGCACCCTACACATAAGTGTCTAATCTTTAAGTCACAATTTAATTTCTTATCTCAGACGACCTTTTCTCTTCATCCTAAAAGGTAGACCTATAAAAGAAAAAAAAATTCTTTCCCATTAAAAATAAAAATAAACGATATCGAAATTACAGAAAGTTTACAAAGCAACTTATACTGCAAAGCGAGATAATATTTTCTGGATTAGCGTAAGTCAGGGGAGCAAATTTTAAATCGTTTAAATACGTGTTTAGTTATTTTTAAATAGATTTATTTCCAGCCATTTCATGCTACTGCGTTAAAAGGTTGCAGATATATCGGAAGATTTTCAACAATTTTCAACCACCCATTTCCACCCACCCCCCTTAGAGGGGAAATTTTGAAAAATCCCTTCTTAGCGCCCATTACTTCATAAGAAGTACATTATCCCTAATTTTCATGTTTCTACGTTCAGTAGTTTGGGTTGTGCGTTGATTATCAGTCAGTCAGGACAAACTCTATCATATATGTATAAATTAGTTATGAATGTTTTTAAATTGTCAATTTAAAAGAGTAATCATAGTTTTTTTATGAAATGTCACTAAAATAATAAAGGAAACTGGCAGTAATGCTGATAAATGGTTATATGTTTTGATTTTTTAAACTTTTTTTCACACATGAGGTTGTTATAAGTTTCAGAATGTTCTCTCAATTTAAGATATTTTACGACGCTCACATAAAATTATGTGTTTTGTGTATTTATAACACGTATATTAACATCAAATTAGTAAAGTGATTTTCGCCATCTTTAAACATGGAAAACAGGGAATAAATAAAGAAAAATATTATATTTAATGTGATTGATATTTAAAAAAGTGTAAAAGTTGGTAGTTAAGGTAAAACGGATTTTCTTTTGTGTTACTACTTCATAAAGTATAATGATTTATTTGTAAAAAAGGAAAATAATAATTATATGCATACAATCTGTTTTCTACGCATCAAAAATATTAAATAGAAATGACCGCCCTAAATATATTCATATCTAGCATTAAACATAAAAGCCACTTTTTTTAATATTGTGGCATACGAGATGTAACATCCATGACGGGAGATATTTAAAGAAAATTGAGAACAAACCACAAAGACTATGTTGATTTCATATTTTTTTATTAATATATTTTGGGGGTAAAATTCAAAATTTCAGATATCGAAATAATAGTGTCCTTATTATTATTATTTTTTTTTAATTTGCAATCCATAAAAAATATTTGAGAGTTATTACTATAGTTCCACTTAAGTACACAGTTTTTTGATCGAAAGAAAATGATTAGTATATAAAGATAAATTGTTACTTTTAACTTGATTTGTGGAAGAATTTAAAAGTTTACTTTACCAGTGAATCGGGCAACGAAGATATACAGAAAGCAGCCTTGACGAAAGGAGAAATATTTTTATGTATCTTCTAACATATCATATTCTTTGTTTCATGAAAACAAGAATTTTTTTTTCAATATTATTAGAGTTTGTTAAAATAAGTTAATGATTTTTTTTTCATGAATGTTCATGTTATTTTGCAAAACAATGCCTTTTCTGAACCGATTTTACGCCAAAATTTTCGAAAACTCTCAATGCCTTCTATACACGAAAAATAAAAAGACAAGTAAAGGCGTCTTTTTCTTTTGAAATAATGATCAAATAGATTGCTCCCAAAGTATTTTCTAATATCGTGGGAAATGTTTGAGTGCAACGATTTGATTCCCAAATTATTCGAGTATGTCAATAATGCATTCATTTTAAGGCTCACATAAGGTTTGGAAAATCTAAAATAAAGACTTTCACATACTGCGAGGAAAGTTAAGAGGCTTTTTTATATTACCAAAGTTATTATACATTCATATTCACCAATCGAAAAGAGAATAAATGAGAAGGAACACTTTCTATAAAGCCGTGTTCTGCTAGCTGTTCTTTAAAATGTATGAAGGTATGCGGTACATCAAACGAAGCACCTTGAGAGATTTCTTTAAAGCTGAGAGAGAAGTTTGACTAATACTTTAGCATTAATGTTGTCTTATTTTATATTTTGTCACAGATAAGAAACAAATTAAATTATTTTTTTTTAATTTCCACGGTAAAATTTTCTTCCTCTTAATGATAGTTTAAAATAAATGTTACATGTATCCCGGACAAAATAAATAACCTTATATTGAAGTGTAAGTCTGGAAACTGATAGATTTAATTACTTGAGATTCCATAAAACATACACGATTAAAATCTTTCTCGAATTATTATAAACAAAAAAGCTGTAAGATAGGAATGCACATAGTCTATATTTTCAAATATAAAAGTAATATTTCGAAACATGCAAGTAGTTTTGTTTTCAGTCCTTTCTAAAAATTTAATATTAGGAATAAAATAATTGTTTTTCCTATTAAATCTAAATATTTTCACTCAATATCTCTATTTCTAAATAAATGAAAGAGACGCCATATTATTTTGATTTTTTTAGAATGAACTGTTTCCTTAAAAATGCATATTCACAAAAATACGCATTCACACATAAATAATTAAATTAATTCAGGCAGAATGAGAAATTAAATTTAAATATTATTCTAATTCATATTTTACAAATATACATTTCCAATTGCCTATGAAATAAAGTTAAGAGAAAACTGAAAAAAATATTTTTAAATGTGCATCCAGAAAAAATTAAGGAATTTGTCATACAACGTGCTTCTAATTAAACCTGAATAATTGTCATTAACAAAATAAAAAATAATATTCAAATTTACATCACTTTAATTTTGAAACTAGTTTTAAGTACCTCATATAGAAAAGAAATTACTTCATTAATTAAGAAAACTGATATATTCTTTATTTTATATGATTTTTTATGTCTGCATGTGAAATTTTATTAATATTTTTTTTTCAATAACTAGACTATTAAGAATGAGTTGTTTTAATTATGAAGACTTATTAATATATTTTAAAAGAATTTTATTGGATACATATTTTTTCTACATTTTGTAACTTGTCATTTAGTTTCTGTTTATATTTCATTATAAGAAAATAAACAATTTAAATTGTACTCTTTGAAATAAGATGTAATAGTTTATTTTTTTTATTTGATTATTAAATCAGTTCTCAACATCTTATTATTTTTTTAATGTTCCTTTAATTACTTGCTAATTAATCGACATAAGTAATTAATATGATCATTCGTTATAATTAAATTAGGTAAATATTTCAACATTCAAGCCAATTTCACTAGAAATACATTCTTAACACATGTTTTATTATTAAAGAACTACTCTTAAACATAGAGAGGTTTGTTCCATAAGAAATTTAACAAATAGATAAATATCAAAGAATTATTCTTTATTGCTAAAATATGGCTTTAAGGCTAAAATGTTTTTCGATATATAATGCTTAAATATTAACACTAAAATTTCAGGTGTTTAAAATTCAGTGAGCGGGGATACATTAAATATCAGTGATCTTTAAAAGTAAAAGCATCAGTAAAAGTTTTAATACTCTTACTAAAGAAGGTTAGAATGATAACATGTTAAATATATGAGATAGCGGCATCCACATTTTTAAACCGATCTACTCAGTGGAAACTTAGAACTGTTTTAGAGCGGCATCTATGCTACCAAGATTGAAAAATGAAATTCCTTCAATAAGAACAGAGGGAAGTTACTTTGTGGTGTACCTGTATAAATAAAAAATATATATATCAGTCTCAGTTTTGGCCTTAAAAACTTGTTTCAGTCGATCATTATTTATGTGTAACAATTATTTTAAATTGCGAATGACGTTTTTATTAAAAAGTTTTTTTAAAAATATTTTTAATTTTAAAGCGAAAATGGCATCTGTATTGATATGGTAATTTCTATTGTTTCCATTCCCTTTTCAGCTGTGGGTTGCCGCATATGTTAAGAAATTTCAAAAAGGAATTAAGAAATAAAACTAAAATATTGAATGGGATGATTTAAAAAGGTATCGAGTGTAGAGAAATCAACAAATAAAGTCCTCTCATTTAAAGAAATTATTCGAAATCGATGTAAAAGAAAATTCATGTCAGATGAATAAAAAACAGTCTTGTCTTTTAAAAGTATGCATAATTAGGAAGTCAAAACTTCACTCTACGAGGTTTGAAACAAATTTTAATCTATTTGATAAATATTTGCTTTTAAGTCGTCTGGTATTGTCCAAATAAAGAAAGAAAGAAGGCTATTATTATTTTACCCTTATGCGGTGTTCATTTCGAACGAACATTTTTCAAATATGCAGAGCTTCCAAGTTTCTTAACTATATTTTAATTCAGAAAATGATTTTTTATTGGAGCATTTGAGCCGTTTAACAGAAAAAAAAATTATCTAAAATAATAGTAATGTACAAAAAGCTGCATGCTCAAAATCTCTGAATATGGCTTTTGTGTAAAGTAGATTCGGGCATCATAGCAGGATTAAAATTGAAGTGGCTTTAAACAGCTTTAAAAGGAATGAATTCTTAAATAGCTGTTTTTTACCTGAAAAGACTTGTTTATACTATGAATACTGATACACGGGAGTACAAATGTCTGATTTTTTTTTTATTATTATTATTAAATATCTCAAGCACTATTAATTCTTATGAATCTAATGCAGTTAATAATTATGACCATCCATTTATTTAAATTTGAATTCCAGTTTTAATTCTTAATTATAGTGCTATCAAATATGTAATTTAATAAGGACTTCATTATTTTATTAAAGCAATTAGTTCAAATTAGCATAGATACTCGGAAATCTTTTGTGTCTCAATTAGTAAAATTATCGTACCATTTTAATTTTGTTTTCCAGGTATTCTATACAATTGTTTGTAATTAAAACATTAATTTTCGAATTATGTTAAACTAATTTATCTTAAGTGTTCTGAAAACAAAGACCCTTAAAATCTGACAATTTATATGTTAAAAAGCCTTTACATTAATAATCGTTTTAATGATTTCGAAAACTTACTGAAACATAAATTACTACATTAAAATATTTATCTTAACTTCTCTTTCTTAGTACTAGTAAATCTGCAGATCAGGAGCCTCAACGTCAGCTTTGCACATCATTTAAAAGAAAAAAAAAATTTTTAGTTAATATTCAACTTGCAAGCTGAATTTAAAATTTTCAAATTACGTAATTATTTATAAGAATAAAATAAGAATAAGAAGTTTTCAGCCATCAAAAGCGTTAAATTAAAGATTTAATTATGTTAGGATATTCTGAAATTTTCATGATCTATTTTTTTTTATTATTATTATAACATAGTAGATTTCTTCAGGGGGCGGAGCCCCCCTGACCCCCCCCCCATAATCTCATTAAACTTAAATTTGTAGCTTTCTATCAATTTGCTAATGGTTATCGTATATCTTGTATTTCTTTATACATTTTGATTTATAAGGATAAATAACAGTTTTAATAAGCATTTTTCATTATACTCATACTTCTACATACCTGCCCACCGCAAACATTTAATCTGATGTATCAGGAACTTTTGAAAGTGTAAACTCAGTAATCTAGGGTTTTACAATTTTTTTCCGAAAAAAAGATGTTTTAATTGCATTTTGTGGCAGTTATCGCGGACAGACAGACAGACAGAACCGACTGATAGGCAGAAAACAATAAATTTTGTGTCGCCAAAATAAGCCTTCACTGAAATTTCGGCAACGACGTCATTATTCATGAGTTATTGCTAGCCATGTTTCTAATATTTTTTACGGCTGCTATAAAATACCTGTTTAATTTCAATTATGATGTCAAATTTTATCAGGTGAAATAATTGTTAAAAATATAATTACTTTTTATTTCTTTTACTTCTAATTATGCCCTCATTTATGTCAGAAAAATTCTTATTAACGAAACAAATTTCTGTGTTTAATATTTAACAAAGTACTATATTTATTTTTATTTTAATTCTGATGTCACATTTATTTTTACGTAGTTTAATTTTTCTAATGGAAATAGCTCAATTGAAACTTATTGCCGTTGAAAAATTATTCCATATTTTGATTTTTTTTTTTTTTTTTTTTTTGAGCGATAAAGGAAATTGGTTAAATTTTATCTAAAAAATCGCTATTGATTCTGCATGAAGAAAAAGAAATTTTGAATTATTAAGGAAAATATGTGAATAAAATTAATAAAACATAGCCTATGTTATTTTCTGCTTTTATGTTATAGCTATACACAAAGATACAAACACATTAATTCATCAGTTTTGACGCTGACTTCATTTAAATTTTCGTACACGGATTCAAATTTATAACACTATAAAAATAAGGATTAGGATGAATGGTTGTTTATCAACCATTAAGAGAAAATAAAGAAAATGAATTAAATACATTTGAAATATGTAAATCTCTAAAACCAATTAGTTTATATTATTGGAACACATTTATAAAAAATCTCCAAAATTTACAGTAATAATTTAAAAAATCTGACAAATGTGTAGACAAAATTTCAAAACAATACGAATAATTTAACCGGTAAATTTTAGTATCCATTTATCATTGAATTCCATTAATAAAATGTGACATTTTCTCTCAAGAAAAAAAAATTAAAAATCATTGAATTTGCCATAGAAAAGCATTATTGCGCAAAATAAAATATTCTATATTTTCCGAACGAATGAATCAAATCTTACAAAAAACTATACAGCTTAATCCCAGTACCTCACTAACATACCCACTTAATTTCAAGCCAATCGGATGTTTTTTGCGTAGTTATCGCGGAACAGACAGACTGACAAACTGATAGACTGACTGACAGACAGACACAAAAAAATTTCGTGTCTCCAAAGTAAGCCTTCACTGACGTTTCGGCAATAAAGTGTGTTACTAATGAGCTAAAAAATAAATTATAAACTCTTCCAAATATACAGAAGGTTCTAAAAGATCGTTCGTTATTGTTAAAAAGCTCAGAATTCTAAATGTTACAAACATTTAAATAAGCGTTGGAAAAAATATATTTTGTAATCTCGGGTTTTCGAAAACATTTATTATTATTATTATTTAAATTATTTTTTTTATATTATATATTTTTTTATGTTATAATATGTTATAATATGTTATTAAGTTTTTTTAACTTTTCAACTTCGTTTCTGCGAATATCTGATATAAAAATGTTCATTATTTACTACTATGCAAAATAATTATAAGAAATTAATACTGGAATAAACTATGAAAATATTTACTGACTAATTTAAAATTAAAATCTTAGTATTGATATCTTGAGATAAATTGTTTTTGTAAGATCATTCTTTTTTTAATTTTTGAAAGACATTTGTTGAAAAAAGTCTCATCACGTGGCATCTGAATGTAATAAAGTGGATATTTAATACGTAGTGGAAATTTGATCAAGGAAATTTTATTTAGATTCTGTTTGATAAATACTTCAACAGTTAAAGAATGATTTAAATCCGTTTGAATCCATCAGAATGTTCATTCAGAAAAAAAAGCTTGTAAAATATATCCATTGAAAAAAAAATGGTAAAAACTACAGTCTATGAAGTGTATCTAATTCAGGACACATATCTGTAGATCAAAATTTCAAGTTACCATTTGTAAAACAAATTAAAATCTTGTTGATAAACACCGCCTTTTAATTTAATAAAGACAACTAATATTGTCTTAAAAATAAAGGAAGGAAGAAAATAATTATTTAAAACTTTAATCACTGTAAGCACTTAGAGTTAAAAGCAATGAATCCTAAATAGCAATTTATCACATCAGAAGGCTTGCTTACACGAAGAGAGGTGGGAAAAGAGTATGTGTTAATATCCCAAAATGTTTTTTTATTAAAAGATCCTGAATTAATGATCCGTATTAAATCCATTGAATCTAATGCAGTTGCTAATTATCACAATCCATTCATTATTGCGCAAGATGCAGATTTATGTGTTATTAATTATAATGGTATCAAAACTGAAATTTTATGAGGCGATTTTATTATCTTATTAGAGTAATTAGCTGAAGTTTTCTTCGTAATTTAAATTATTCTGTCTCTAAACTTGTAAAACTACAATACTTGATTAATTTTTTATTCAAGATATTTTATATGCGGTTGTTTAATATAGTTAAAACATTAATTTCTTTAATGATGAAATTCGTTAAAGAAATTTTATCTTTTATATTTCCAAAAAAGGGAAGTTTTTATTTTAACTATTTTTCTTGTATAAAAGAACGGTTATACATCTTTAAATATTAATAATCTTGCTATTGAATTGGAAAATTTATTATGGTCTTTCAGTGTTATGTTGAAGTACTTATGACAAGATTCACGCGTAGTCTAATAATGTTAAAACTGGAATTAGAAAAAAAAGATAAGTTTTTTATATTCATCTCTAGAGATTTGGTATGGAATTAATTTGTATTGGCATTATTTTTCAATGTTCTAAAATAGATAAAGTATAAAAAAAAAAATAAAACATAATGAATCTAGATACGTATATTATTTTATATTTAAATTTTTAGTTTAATTCTCTCATGCATTTATCATTTTATAAGCATTTTAAAATTCAATTTTTCGTACATCTCGCAAAATGTAAAACGTTTTCCTTAAAATTAGCATGTGCATTGCATGTGCATACATTAATTAATGTATGATGTTTTTAATTAATGAAAATATACCATCTGGAACCTTGCAACTTATAACATTAATTTAAGCGGATTACAAAAATAAAATGTGCTAAAATTTAATTAATAGACAAAAAGATTCTAAAATTTTTGGATTTTTGGAACAGAAATGTAAAAATTTTGATTTTTTTTCTCTCGAATACCCATATATTCAATACTTTTTGCTTAATTTCTTAGACTTGAGTTAAAGAAAACGGTTTAATAAGGACACATATAAAATTTCAAATCATTACATTTTAAACATTTGGAATTGTCAGGCGCACAAAATTAAAATAGCGATTTTGAGAAAAATCAGTTAAAACATAAATGTTTCGCTTGAAACAACCAAGGATAATTTACATTTTTTTACTATAATGAGCGCATTTTTACAAATATTTTGATGCGTATTGTGGTAATTTGTTTAGACAAGCATTAATCTTTTAAATGAATTAAAAAGCAAAAAGGACGAAATCTCGAAAATTTTAAAAGAATATGAGTCTTCTCAAGACGTTTCGTTCTTTTACTCGATGAACGGCTTGAAAGCTTAAATAAGTAACGCCCATAATCATTTAAAGAGATTTAATTACCTCTAAAATAGGGCGTTATACTTTTTTTAATTACGTTTTTAGATATGGCCACTCCCCAAGCTTTCAAATTTGAAATTTGAGAACTTTTTCTATTGGCATATAGGTTGCATTACATCATCATCATTATTATTGTTCTTATTAATATTCTAATAATATTTAACAAATGGAACAATATATTTAACAATTTTAAGTCTAGTTAAATGAAAATACTCCGAGGAAAGTTGCATTATTAGCTAATAAATAATAACATTCATAAACTTATTCAGTGTAAAAGCTTCAACTCAGAATTTATGCCTTTAGATCATATATTTTAAAGACAGTTACAAACCATCGGGTGCATCATGTTTAATACACATGATTAGCAAGTCAATATTTCACACTAGCAACTGCGAAACAAATTTGAATCTAGCTGATAAACACGGCGATTTTAATTTAAAACGGGCATCTGGGATTGTTTTAGTAATAAAGGAAGGAAGGAAATTATAATTTAAAGGCGTAAAGGCACTTAACGTTAAAAGCTGAAATCCTAACTAGCAATTTATCACATTGGAGGACTTGCTTGCATGAAGCATTGTGGGACATGGGTGTATTTTAATGTCACAAAATGTTTTTTGATTAAACTTCTCGAGTTAACGAGCTGTACGAAAATCTCAGAATTTAATACAGTTACTGATTATGATTATTCATCCATTAAAGATTGGGTTATAGCTTTATGTATTATTAATTTCCAAACTGAATTTTAATTTTAATGAAGCATTTGATTACTATGGATTAAAGTTACTATGCATTAACCCTGCTCAAAACACTAAGGTAATATAAAATAAATTTTCCTTACATAACTTTTTGCAGTTACATTAGAATATACAACAAAAAACTAGAGATAGACTTTTTCGATTTCATGTTACCGTGTTTTATAATAATACTCTGGGATAAAAATTAAATGAACATATCTAAAATATATTATATATAAAAAATAAGTCTAGTGTAATATAGTAGATTGTTAGCTCTAAGACAACGTTAACAAATAGTTTATCAAGATTCACCTTTGCTAAACAGACATTTGCATTTTTTTGTGTCTTATCCTTTACCAGGTGTGAAACAGGGTGCAGATAGTTGTTTTGTTTTTTTCTAAGTATTATAATAATAAATGGAAAAAAAAATTGCCGTGAAAGATGAAACATATCATTGCAAAAGTATTTGATGGGTTGTAAAAAATGACTTTTAATTTGAAAATAGGAAAGAGGACAAGAATTGGCATGCGTCTGTAAAGACCTAAATTTATCCAAAAGCACCATTTCAATAATGTGGATGTGACCCAAAGAGTTTGATCTTGTATACAGAATATCATTTTAAAGTCAAAAACATGCTACAACTAGAGTTCCAATAATTGGAAAAAATCTGGTTTTAATCCCTGGAATAAACCATAATTTTGTATTTGTAAATATTATATTCTGGGAAATAAACCTGGAAGAAAACTATGTTTTTTAGTTTTAACATGAATATCAAACGCCTGTTTATAACTCTAGCCACAGAACGCTGCAAAGACAATTATTGACAAAGACTTATAAAATAGACAACCGATATCCTTTCGTATTTCATGGGAGGACACTGAAGCTAAAACAACTAGATAATACACGCATACAATGGGTGACAGGATGAATAAAGGTAGGTGAAATCAAGAAAATCGAGATTTATTTTACACTAAATCCGGCCAAACATTTCGTCTTGGTGCATCGGTGTAAAGATAATCGTTCTGTGACGCTGCGAGGACCACGGGTTGATGTGGAGATATCTTCACCGAAGAGTACACTTTTCTTCACAGAATTTTGCACCGTGGTGTATTTATGGGGGCGCAAAACATGCGTTATAAAACTGGAAACATTCGTGTAGACATCAGTACAAAGGTAGTAGTTCTCTGTAACAGTCACGCATCATTTTGAAAAGGTGCACCAACTTATAGATGTTTAGCAACGCATCTATGAATTCAGAAGTAAATGAAAATGGAAAACAAAGCTGTCCGTATGTTAAATTATAGGGATGAAATCGGTAATAACATCCTCTTTATGAATATATTTTTCTTCCCAATCGCATTTCACTCCTAAATGAGTTTCAAGATTTCAAAGGCATTTAGCGAATAGTGCAGTTTTCCTATCCTTCCAAATCAAATCGAATATAACATGTGCAGAAGGCAATTTTTATCTCTGAAGGAATTACTGAAGGAGCTTTTATAAAGTGACAAATTCAACTTGCATTTTGTCAAGAAGGATCATATATTTCTTAATCTTTCTTCACATATATCTAAAAATTTGTAACAAGAATGTTCTGTATTTCTTATTTAAATGCTATTATTTGAATTTATTTTTTGCAGAAGTAGGATATACTCTACAATGAAGATATATCAGCTTTGACAAAATGAATATATCATGCAAATCACAATTGAAAAATCATTCAAGTTTTTATATTTAATATTTCTTAGCAATGCATTACATTACATGGAATAAGTTTATAAAAAGTATATATATTGATTTACTTATATGGATTTTTTAAAAAATCTAGTTAAATATAAAATATGTATTATCTAATTGGATTATTAAGCCCAATTCAAAAATCGTTTTCACGTTAGCCATGATAGCATAAATATCAATGATTTATCAGACATATAGCATATTTATGATATATATATATATGTCAGTAGTGTATAATCATATAATTAGGAAATTATCTGTTTGCAAGTATATCCTAAATGCCCTTAATATCTAAAATAATTCATGTAAACTCTTCAGCAAAGTAACATTGACTAAGCAGAAACAAAATTGCAATATGTTGCGGAATATAATAATCACATATTTCAATAGTCGTAAAGTCTCGATAAATTGATTTTGCTATATTTTGTGAAATTTCATTTTAAAATCTGACATATTGCTTAGTGTTTAAACAAATAAATTTATAAAAACATTCAAGGATGTATTGTCTCTTACCATATCGGTACTTTTATGAGAACATCAATTTCATAGAATGTATCTCATAGATACTTTGTGACATTTCGCGTGATTGTAACGGAAGTAATCTTCAGAGTTTTAATGCAAATAAATAATCATTACATTAATGTCAATCTTATTTATAACGTGTGCAAACCAATGCATTTTCTATAATGTTCTAAAAATAAGAAAAATTCATTTAAGGATATTTATTTATTATAAAGGTGTCGTTATTGTATTATGTATTTTTTTAGATATTTTATTTTAACTTTAATGAAGCATTTTTACTGATATTTTAATGATATTAAAACACGCAGTAGCTTAAAATCTCAAATCTTTGTTGCCTAAGTTAGAAAATTAAAACTCTTTGGTTTTTCGTTTTGCAGTTGTATAATGTAATTAACATAATGATGTATTCGATACTTCCCGTTAACCTGCGACAGATATTTAATATCTTTTATATTCTATAATGTAAAATTTTCAATTACAGGAATTAGTTTATTAAATTCCTAGTTATGATGTTTATTTTATTAATAACCCAGCTTTATGTACTAATGATTGCAATATTAAATTTGAAATCTATTTGAGTACTTCCATTACTATGTTAAAACAATTAGTTTATAATACAGATAATATGATAGCGTAAAAGCTTTAGCTTGAAGAAATATCATTCGTTAATAGTTCTTTATATTTAATCGATATGCAGTTATTTAATACAATACAAATATTAATTTCAACTATGTAAAATTAATTTTAATGTTACTTTAAATGCATTAAATTGGAGTAAATTGAAAACGTGATTTAAAAATTATAAATCAAAGTTTATCTGTGTTATATATTTAATTTTATGATACAAACGTAATTTTTCGTAACTTTATTCGGTTGCAAATATTTTATTTTCCAATCTACAATATTATGCGCATAAAACTTATCCTTAAATCTATTTTTAAAAATTCACGTGAATCACACATTTTCTCAATACCTACATTATTGCAACACTGAATGAACCCTGCTAGGCTGGAGAGAACAGTTCTTGAGAGTATTGTTAATACAATGCATAATCACTAATAAAATATCTTTGTCAAATGTGTGTTTTACATAGATATATTATAAAAATATTAAAAAATAAATCAAAAGTACACCTTATCGAAAAAATTTTCATAAAGAAATGTGTTTGGTCCATTGCAATTTTTGACAATAATATTTCACATCCGACTGTTACATAGGCTTTACGTAACGATTTACAAAAAGTACGTTATTTAGCGCAATTAGTTCAGGGACGTTATCTTCAATTTTTAATTCGTTTTTTTCAAGATCAAAGATTTAAGTAGCCTTTCTGCCTAGATTGAAAAAAGAGTGAAAATAAAGCTATATTAGTAGTATTCAAAACAAAGGTTATTTAGTTTATTGTAAGATAAGCTTTCACAACTTTAAAATTGCAGCCCACATGTTTTTGTCCTCAGTATCAGCTTTTGTGATCCCTAAATATTTAAAAAATATAATTATTGTGTATTACACAACGCATCTGAAAATTACGAAATAATAAAAACTGTATACATAATACGTTAAGTGATCATCGAAATACTAAAAGTGCAACGAAAATTGTCATAAATTGAGAGTCGTTTGAAAATAATATTCTGAGATTTAAAAAAAATACTCTAAATTACTGTAATCAATGACTAAAACTAAACTACGACTGCTAGATCCACATAAGATAACATTATCAAAACACTCACAATAGGACGTGATAATTATTAATTAATAGCTTTACAGTCTGCAAAAAAATTCTTAGTTTTACTATCGCACAAGGCAAATGCAATGAAATTTTAAAATAACAACTGGTCTTATCTCAATAAATGAAACTGCTACAATTTCATTTAAATTATTTTCAAAAGTTATGAAGAAAACGGAATTTTCTTTTTATTCAAAATAATTTTAAAACCCTTTATATTTTAATGTAAAAAAAAGATAACTTTGAATTAATGCTTTAAGAATCCAAATATGAAAAAAAAACTGATACTGATTGTATTATGTATAAAAAGGTAATGAGACCTTTTTATATCAGATTAAAATTCATTTCACTTTCTAATTTTTTTCCCGCCTTTTCTTTGTGTGTTTTCTCCTCATCTTTTTATAATCTTTCAGTAATTATTATAGCTTTCTAAACTATGTTTCAATCGAAAAAATCCCTTTTTTCATTCGATTTTTATTGCATTAAAACTGATTGCTCAAAGGTAAAAAAAAATTCCCTTTGAAATGAATGGTTCAAAATCCAAAGTTTGAATCCCCATGTGTCAGATAATTTGAAAGTTTAAAATGGTTACATTTCTTTATTTTGTACAAGGAATTGCTGTTGTATTTTTCATGTTTTAATTTTAATTGTACTCAAAATTACTTAAGAAAAATAATATAGCATTAAACACCGAAATATTTCGATTAGACGACAACATTCAATGAATTTTTTAGAGTAATCTTAAATTTTTATATATGGTGCTCTGTGAATTTTTTGACAAAATCATAGATGTTAATAAACATCAAAAGGAACGAAAAAGCCAATAATATCATAAACCAACAATTTAGTCAAAAATACACGGTATTTCTTTATACGCTCACTCAAATTTCCGCTTATAACATTGAATAAAAAATAGTAATACTGCTTTATACTTTGTTTTATGAGAAAAAATATATCATAAATAAGTGTTGTCGAAGAAAAAGCAATGACATCTTTACTCGTTTACTTTTCTTGAGACGGCTAAATGTTCTGTAGGTGAAATGTCTTGACGGATAAACATTCAGTAGTGTATGTTTCCAGTAAGATAAATGCTCTACTAATCGACAAATTGTCCTGTTCATCTAAATAACCCGTTCCGCTATTGTCTATCGTCTAATCTTCTGTCGGCTAAATGTCCGTTTCGTCCAATTACTCTGCATGTCCATTTCGACTTACTTATAAGGTAAATGTAGGCGTCGCGTCGGTCGGCTGCATTTTGTGCCTGCTAAATGTACACTGCATCTAATGCAATCATACCAAATCTATTCCACTGTAAGGTGATTTCAACGACGTTTTTTAGCACTTTCCAACAAAGTTGAAAAGTGCTTATGCATTCGGTTTGTCTGGCCGTATGTCCGGATGGCCATCTGTCCGCGTACTCACGTAAATATACTCGGATTGCCATGAAATTTTAGGACTTTTTGACATTTATAGCACGAACCCTATAGAAAATGAAGTTTCTACCATGATTAGTTTATCTACAGAGAGAATCAAAAGTTTCCCATTACTTTACGGCCCATGGGGAAAAATCGTTAATATACTCGGATTGCCATGAAATTTTAGGACGTTATTGACGTTTACCCTAGCACAAACGCTATTGAAAATGAAGTTTCTACCATGATTAGTTTATTTACAGAGAGAATCAAAAGTTTCCCATTACATTACGGCCAATGGGGAAAAGTCGTTAATATACTCGGATTGCCATGAAATTTTAAGACGTTATTGACGTTCACCCTAGCATGAACGTTATTCAAAATAAATTTTCTACCCTGATTAGTTTATCTACAGGCACATCAAAAGTTTTCTGTTACATTACGGCCTATGGGGAAAAATCGTTAATATACTCGGATTGCCATGAAATTTTAGGACGTTATTGACATTTACCCTAACACGAACCCTATTGAAAATGAAGTTTCTACCATGATTAGTTTATCTACAGGACGAATCAAAAGTTTCCCATTACATTACGGCCTATATGGAAAAATCGTTTCAAAGAAATTTTAAAGATGTCAAACATATCAAAATATGCATTCTATAAAATATAAGGTGAAAATGTAGCTATTATTCATTTGCATGGCTATACAAAAGAATTCCATTAGATAATGGGAATTGTGTGTGACATATTTTAAATATATTAAGCTGTTTCATGTATAATAAAATTGATATATGTCACTGAATCTTAATATAAATTATACGCTACTGTCTTGCATAATATGAAGTACATATCATTTACAGGGCCACACAAAAGATTTCAAATAGTATATTCTTTCCGAAGTACCGTATATGTGTCCGATGATGGCTGATAAAGGGATGAAATGCATTTTAATTATGATATGCATGTTTATATTTCGCTAAATATATGCACATTATATGGTGTGTATAAATGTTATAGTTGATATACAGGGCTACCCAAAAGAGCTCACCAACGTTACTGAATATGAGCGTAAATTATTTAAACGTGGTTCTTAAATAAGCTATGCATTTTTACGCTGAGCTTCATTCAATTTACTGAGAAATGTTTGCAGAATATAGATAAAAGGATATACAGGGTCACGCAAAGAATTCGGTTCATGGACGCCTATGAATGATAATTTATGAGAATGTGATTTCAGTTGTTTTAAAAGTGTTTTAGTTTACAATTAATTTTAGCCTAATGCTGACGTGTAATAAAGGTACAATGTAAACTACAGGGCTGGACAAAAGTATTCAAGTATGTTTCCATCTAATAGTATGAAATGCTGAAAAAGAAATTTCAAGCTACTGGGTATTTTCTTGCTAAACTAAATTTTCCCATTATATCAACTCACATATGAAATACAGAGCTGTTCAAAAGTACTGGAATACATATTTGGGTATATTTGGCTATACACTATTATTTCATTAAGTGTTGGAAAGTGCTTCATAATCTATGCTTAACGTATGACTTTTCTTACTTGCTTTCCTGCTATAGTGTTATATGGCGAAGAAGAAATCCAGAATGTGTTTTCTGAATGACCTTACACGAGTTCGAATCATTTGGAATTAGAAAGAATGTCGAAGTTTGATAAGTGTAGCACAAAATTTCGGTATCGTTCACAGCATCGTTTTAACGAGACTAAAGTGCATTTCAAACGAAGGGAACAGCTGTCTAATTATTCAAAAGTGGTTCCTCATGAGCAACAACAGTGCAGAAGAATCGTTATATTATCACACAGGAGAAAAGATATAGGCGGCAGGAGAAATCACAAAGGCAGATGGTACAGACTACTGTATGTTCCCAGCAAGCACATAACTTTCGGCATACGATCGGACCGGAGCCGTCAATGTCGGTTAAGCGTCGGTAGCAGGCTGGCAACTGAAACTTAAGAATCTGCTATTTTGACAGCCGATTACGGTAATCGGTCCACATTTGGTTATATATCGGCAAGTGACTTATCCCGGCAAGTGACGCAGGGCCGATATTTGAGTTCTGATAGTGGACCGATCAGATTTGCCAACATCGGTCCGAAATCAGAATATTTAGTCTTAACCGATTTTTTTTTCATTTTCTCAATTTTATACGAGTTTGAGTTTTAATAGGAAATGTATATTTCATGAATTTCATTAAAAATTCTGACAGTCATAAACAGAAAATATGTCAAAATAACATATATTTATTTATTTAAAAATAATATTTTTGAATTAATTTTTAAAATGACTCATAATTATTTTAATCATAAAAGAATTTTTAAATTCTCTCCTTTAAATTGTTATTTACTATTAGGAACTTAATCATAGAAAAGCAGAAAAATACTTTGTAAGGTAATTGAATTTATTTTCTATATATCTATTCATTTTTAAAGCAATAACTCAGTTTCTTATTTTATTTTAATATTAATTACTAAAAAGTGCTTGAAATTATTTTACAAGGTAAAACATATAAAAGAAATCTACCCATTTTTTTAACATAAAAGAAAATCAGATTTTTTTTTTCTAAAATATTATCTTACAAACGAAAAATAAATTAATATTACTATTTTATTTTAAGATTTAAAAATTATTATTGCAACAATTAATCGGAATTAATATTACTACATAATAAAAAAATATTCTGCATAAAAATATGAAATGACTTAAAGTGAATTCTCATTCTAATTAAAAGTGATTTATTACCAACTTATTTTTTTATTAAATTAGTTATTTTATGTTACAAATTTTTTTTTTTACTTCATTATTTACTTTATTATTACATTTAATTACTTTATAATTCCCAAAAACAAAATTGCATTAGCAGAAAAACCTCTAAAGTTCATTTATTATATTCAATACTTAAGCATTTTTAAATTTATAAAAAGGAATATGAAATATCTCCTATTAAAAAAAACTGTGTATAAAAAAATAATATATATATTTATAATGTATGTGTTATTTTTATTTTATTTTTTACTTGATAAATATACATAATCAACAAAATAGCATTGCAACGTAGTCGTAAAACTTAAATACTACTTTAAATCACCAAATGGTATAACATAATTTTTTATTCTACTTAAAAGTTGATTTTTACCAATTTATTATTATTTAAAATAAGTTTTTCTACGTTAAAATTATACATATTAGAAATTAACACAAAGCATGTAATTATGTTATAGTTACTAATAATTTTTTTCTTTATTTAACAATACTTCTGAAAAAAAAAATTATTTTTAATTTCTTAAATATACTACATAATGATTCTAAAATTTATAAGAAAAACAATTCGTTTGCTTAACTTAATTTGCTAATTCATTAACCTAAATATTAAATTCATGTTTAAAATTAGGCGCATAAGACAATTACAAATAAATGGATGCATAAATAAAATAAAAACACTTTAATATTCCAATCTGTCATTTACTTCAACAACACTTGCCATTCACGGAGCACTTACTGAAAAAGCCACTCCCTTATTACCACACATAATCCTCCCCTAACCAGTACTGAGTTGTCCAGTGGTTAAAGCGTTAACCTTCTGTGCTATGGGTTGCGAGATCAAATCTCGCCTGTTCCCGCACTGAAGTATGCTCTCAAAATATGTGCTGGAGTGTTTAACAGATGGCGCCACCAAAGATTTTTTTTTTGCTTGTGCCGGGCTTCAGCCGGTATTCATGTGGTTAGCTATCGGCACAATTTTTTGCCGATACCGGACCGGCTGCGTGCCTCATGAATCGGGCGGCATTCGCGCGGCGTATCAAAAAAGATACGGAACCGGTAGCGGCATATGGCATCGGTCCAATACCGTTGGCAGTGGCAAGCGGCTATCGTCCGATTACTTACCGATATCTTTGCGTTTGCTGGGTTGGATACCACATTTTACCGTGATTAGGAGTTTCACAAAAGTGGTCTATATGCATGACGACTAGTATGGTGTGTACCATTAACGCCGGTTTCTGTGGTGCCAGGAAACAAGCCCTGGACACAACAGGATTGAGCTTAAGTATCCTTAAGGATACGAGCCAATCTAGTGTGAAAAGCTATTCTGGATATATACATATCTGGAGAGAGTATGGAACACGTAATCATCCCTCGAACATCATCGAAAGAGAAAGTTTGTAAAGTGCCGGAGTTCTTGTTTTAGATTGTATTATGCTTGGCAGCAGTACGAACTTAAATGTTTTCCAAGGAGTTTCAATCTCTAGTCCATGCAATGCACCAAGATTCTCTTTCCTGAAGTGCGTATGTTTAGAGGTGCTGTATGTCTAGACTTCCTCTTCATAAACGACAAAGGTTCCCTCCATTATACAGCAGCTGTCGAAGAGTTTTTGTAGAGTGAAGATTTTGAACGCATGGATTAGCCTACAAATTCCCCGGACCTGAAACTCATCGAAAACGCGTGAGTCCTTGGCATCACTTGAGCAGGAGCCAGTAACTATTCCAGAGCTTAAATTTTGTTTCAAGATTAATGGGACTCGATGCCTCAACAGCTTCTATGCATTCTATACAACCTTGTCCTCAGCGTGAACAGACGCTGTAAATCCTGCATCGTAGCCAAGGATGACCATATCTCCTATTAGAGGCTGATTTTTTCTTGCCAGGTGCCTGTAATATGGGCGTATCTGTCTTCTCTGCATTTGTGCTTGAAGTGACCTTTTCGATAAAAAAATTTTGTAACCTTTTTGGTTCATTGTTCAGATCTTTTTAGAGTATATATCACTTGTACCATATTTTCTCATCTTGAAGATTTTATCATATGATTTTGGTCGATGTGGAAATATTCTGCGTGACATTACATTCGAAAAACCCTCTCTTCCTTAATTTTAGGGGTACTTTTCATTTAAATGTCATGCCGGTAAATTGCTGTCTGCTAGACAATCTGTTGACTAACAGTGTTTGCCACCATCTTTTGATGTCTACTGAAAACCCTATGACATTGTCGTCAAATTAATCGAAAACTTTGTGTACACACACATACACATACACACACACATATATATGTGTATGCATATTTGGTCATGTGTTTCAAAATTCGCTTCATATTTAAAAAAAATCGAGAAAGACAATGCGATCTGATAAAACAAAACAATATCAACTACTTTTTTTTTATTTCTGGCATCGTAAAGTCTTTGTTTTCATAGAAAACTGATGGATACAGTCAGAGGTTTTTTGCAATCTTCCAAAATTTGATTTTCTGGAAAAAGCAAGATTTGAAACACATGTTTTCGTATTTACCGTAATTTCGGGTGTATAAGCCGCAGCTCAAACAATTCTTTTTCGACCCAGAAATTTTTAAAAAACAAATATAACTAGTCAGATCGCCGTAAATATATCTCTTCAATCACTAAATAAGATTTCTGGGTCTAAAAAGAATTGTTTGAGCTGCGGCTTATACACCCGAAATTGCGGTATATAAAGTCTCAATTCATACGAACCCATTTTTGTTTTGTTATTTTTTAAAACTGATTTCATATCAAACTGAAAATTTGAGTTAAATTTCAGGATAACATTTAAGTATTTAATATGTATTTTATGCATTCGGTAAAATAAACAAATGTTTTTCGGTAAAATAAACAAAAAATATTTTTAGTACACAGATCTTTCGATTAAATAAATGCAACTTTTGATTAAATTTTTCATTTCAGTAAATTTCTTTAATTATTTGTTTGTGATTAAAAAGTAAAAATACACCAAAAAGTTTCGAAATTTCATATTAATGTTGCATTTATGGTAAAAGAAAAAGAAACATTTTTCAACATTACATACACAATAATCCCCAATTCTGTGTAAATTATTTTCTATAAATAAGTATGTGTGTTTTCGATGCATGCGCAAGCTATTTTTTAAAGATTTGGGGCTGATTATTTTTGAGAAATTCTTTGTTGTGAGTTTTTTAAGCTTTCTATTTTCTGTCAAATAAAAAGATTTTTCTTCTTCATGTAATATGAAACAAACAATTCAGATAGAAATAATACGTTGTGTTTCTCTTTTCTTCATAAAACGAGTTAACAGTAAAAGATTTACATCATGCAATATTTTGCGAATTACGTAAAGAGAATTCTACTTTAAGCAGGCACAGCATCAGGACTGCCGATCTTTTTTTTATTCTATCTCACACCATTCTTGCCGAAACGTCAGTGAAGCCTTACTTTAGAGACACGAAATTTTTTTGTGTCTGTCTGTCTCTCCGTCTGTCTGTCTGTCTGTCTGTTCCGCGATAACTTCCGTAAAAAGCATCCGATTGGCTTGAACATCGGTAACATTTACGAATGTTACATTCAACAGCCTTGGAAGGTCAACTGATTTGGGCAAATCATGTATCATTACAATTGTTTTAGCACTTATTCGATATTCTTTGCATTTATTTTACTTTAAACTCTTAAAAACATTACGCAGATTAATATACCTTACCGAGATTAGGAAGATAAAAATTATGCACCATTATGTGAAAAATTTAAAGCAAGTTTCTCTTTAAAAAATAACAACATTTGGAAAATTTCATAAAAAGTCCAGTCGTAGAGATATGTTATCCTCATATCAAATGAAATTTCTATGATGTTTAGTTTATTTACACGAACAGTCAAAAATATTTCATAACATGTGTAAATGGGAAAAACCGTTTCAAGTGAATTTTAAAGCTATTACATCCTTTCAAACGTAATAAAATAAATGTGTATTTACGTTCGTATCATGTACCTATTTGTTTGTAGCCGTACCGTGCGTATTAAATTAACGCAAATGCTTTACACTTCGGAGTGTTTGTTTTGTAAATGGTGTTTTAAAGAAAAATTTTCAAAATTGTTTAACCATATTTCTTTATAAGCAACTTTTTATGGGAATTCACTTGTTCTAATATTGTGATATATAATCCGCTTTCATCTATAAGTTTTGCATACTAAATGATTTGAAATAAATAAAATAGCGCATTTTTTTCTTTTTATAAAATAAAATTTCTGGATCGTGAATGTTCTACAAAATTGCAGAATTACTCTTAAGCTAATTTTTGCAATTTATGTTTTTTCTTGCATGTGTTACACTGCTTAAATTTTAGTGCATATTAGCTTTTGTTCTTAAACGGTCGTCCGTTTCTTTAGTATGGTCTATAAAAGAAAACAAATTAGTGATCAAATAAATGTCAAACTTATTACAATACTGGGGAAGGAAATGAAAGACAAACGCTAGGATAGAATATATCAATAAGTATAATAAAAATATGGAAGAGAGTGAATGTTCACAAGTAATCATTGAAATTTTGGTAAAACATACAATTTATGCAAGTTTGGTAAAACGTGAAATTTTTATCGAGAATATATTTCCCAATAATCCATTCAAATTTGAATTTGTTTAAATATTTATTTGAACAAATACGAAGGCTATTAGCATGCAGCTAGATTAATAGTTGCCTAATGAAAATCACTCATCAATCGCGTAATATGATTCAGGATTGTTTTCTGCCATCATCTTTTGTCATTAATTAAATAATAACTCTTCTAACAATAATGTTTGGCTTATTTCACAGTACTTTTTTCATGTTTGAGTGCGCTGATGAAAACTATTTGAAATTAGTGCTAAGAAAATGCTGAAAAATATAAAAACTGAGTAAACCTTTTTTAAAACAGCATGTGGATTTCCAAAATCATGTGACCAACCGCCACTGCTGAAAGAAAAGTTTAATTTATTCAGCGCTGTACGATTTATTAAATAAATGAATTTGAATAAATAATGTCTGATATAATTACTAAAGTCCGACGTCAGAATAAATCAGCAGGTATTTTGCCACGTTTACAAGAAATGAATGTTTAGTTGAGATCTTATGCAATTTAATACAATATTTAATCTTTAACCAGAAAACAATTAAGTAATTATTCATTAGAATTTTATTTTTCTTAACTTAATTTTTGCGATATAATAGATAGTTCGTGTTCGTCTAAACATATGGTGTCTTCATACATTTGATAGCATGTGCATTCTTTACAGAGTAAATAACACATTATTATACACTTAAACTTGAACGTATTGAATACGAAGCTAATTCTAAACAGAAAGAACTCAAGTTGATTAATGAATGATCTCCATATTTTATGTGATTAAATATAGGATTATCAATTGCTAACAGCTTCTTTTTCCAGATTCATGCTGATTAAATCAACTTGTCTTTTTAATGCCAACTACCATATAAAATGAACCCGTGGAATTCAAATTTTCACTGCTTTTAAATTCAGAGGCATTGAAAAAATATTTCCCTTATGTTTCAATAATATCATTTAAATTAATCGTGTTCGTACAAAAAACTTCAATTTTACTAACGAAAATGAGTTCTTTATTACAAATTCTTAATTTCATTATTTATTGTCTCATTATAGCCAAATAATAGATATTTCGTACTAGATTTTGACCGTACGTGTGTAAATTTGTTGAAACGTACATTCTTTATATTTTTAAGATATGCACCTATATTCGCTCTAACATCGACGCATTCAAAGACGATGATATTTGCACACATTTACAACTGTGGTTGATTAAGATCTATCTTCCGAAACTTTTGTGATTAAATATAGTATTATCAACTGTTAGATTCCAAATTCATGTTAATTAAATTAACTGTCCGTCTTATTACTATCAATTATCATTTGAAACGAGAAGGGTAAACTTCAGATTTAAGCTGCTTTTAAGCTAACATGCATGTAATTTATATTGCACTTCTTAAGTTGCATATGATGTTGTTGAAATAATGCATATTTATATCGAAAATAAAAATCATTATATAAAAAAACACAGTACCATTGAAGGAAATGGTATTATTATTGATATAAAGAGCAATATTAGATTGTATACATTGTAGCATTGTTAACTTTGATTCTTTAACAGTCTTATTTATTTATACAGAAGGTCCTAAAATGGACTTTTGTGATATTATTTATTTCACAAATTACATCTTTTCCAGTAAAGGATTTAAATGTGGAACAATGTATCCCAAGCATTTAAATATCAGTCAGTTTTTTCTCCTATGCTTACTTGTGAAAAAAAATATTTTGTGACAGTTATTTATTGAAGAATCGAAGACTTAACGTCACAAAAACATTTATTTCACGAAACGTAACAAACACACACAAAATATACCACTATTACAGATGAGATTTTAGACATACATGGGAAGTGTTCACCTTGGATAAGGTGTAGAACATTTTCGTGTCAACGGTGTGACATGTTTTCAGCCGGGCTAACTCACATCTCTCTGGGGGTAAGAAAAAAAAGGTCCGTGCAAGGAATCAATGAACACAGCGCCCTCTGGGCTATGGAAAGAATAGCGTTACAATTTCACATATTTTCATCTTTTTGCAATTCACAACTGATTTTCCACTATGGATTCTCATTTTGGGAGAAAGTATTTTAGACATTATGTACCATTCACTACTTTCTCATGTTTTTAATTGCGAAGAAAAAATTGTTTAACTTAAAAAAAAAATAGATTTAACATTCTGTGCATTTTATGATGGAGATCTGTTGTTTATGCGTATCATTTCGTTTTTCTTCGATTTCAATATGAGAATTTTCTATAAATGCCTGAAATTACGTGAATCACATCTAAAATATGTTGTACAATATTTTATGAAGGATGCTTTATGATTAAATATAATAAAATTGTTACGAAAAATAGTTGCAGCTCTGTGTCATTTTCACTAACTTTTTGAAGCATAATTATGTAATGATTTTTGGGAGTCTAAGCAATTTCTTCTTTGGTTGTCTAACTCTGAAAGTTCATTAATCATTACACGGGGCCTCAGGCAGTATTTGTCTCATTTTCAAATTTCTTACTTTTGTAAATGTGAGACTCTTCTGTAAATATCCGAAAAAGACACATTTTTAAGGAATTCTCAGAATTTAGCTTCATGAGAAAACTAATTTTGAATGTACCTGTCTCATTCTAATATACTGATGGTAAAGTTGAGTATTTATTTATGTTAACGATGAAATAACACAAGTTTTCAATAACTATATTTTTATCTTTATATAAAAAGAGTGATAAAAACCCATTTAAGATGTGAAACTTCAAATCCTGAATATTATTTTTATTATAATGAAAAATAAAATCCAGATGAGAAAAAAATATTATTAAACAATTTATTATATATTGTTCTATTAAAATTTTATTTTTCTTATTAAAGCATAAAAATAATCAAATATCCAGTTACGTATGGAATTATTACATGTGAATTAGCAGAAATTCAACAATAGGAAATTTATTTATTAGAGTCACCTTTAAAACAGCAGTTATTCGATTAACTTAAAAAAAGTCGATTAAATGAAAAAGATAAGAGTATTTGATATGCCGAATTCTTTTGATTTTGTAAATTAAACCCATTTTTTTAAATCCGGCAATATCTGCAAAAATGAGATAAGCAAAAAAAAAAAAAAAAAAAAAAAAAAAAAAAAATTGAGAGTATTTGGAAGAGATTTTTTATTTTACTTTTATTAATTAATAAATATTTTTTAAAATCTATTTTAATACAATTAAAAAATATAGTACTTTTAGAAATGTTTAAATTGAAAATAGATAAAATGCTTTTATAATTTATAAATCTGTAATTTATAAATCTGTTATCCACAATTTTTAAACATTTCAAAATTTCGATCAACAGTTTATATGCTTTAACATTTCGAAATATACAGTGGAATATAACATAAATTCAACGAGTATTCTCTTCGTTATTGTATGCTCTTATTTTATTACATGCTATATAAAATATGAAAACGCTTTAGCGTTCGGGTTTACACAAGATGTAATACATCTAAAACAGAAGGAATTTTTACACAAGTGTTTATTTAAATATTATATAGAATATATTTTCACTACTTTGGATACGCTGTGATGCTATATTAATAATTTAATGCTATGGCATTATTGGAATGGGATTAAATTTCATGTACAGTTCAATAAATATGAATTATGATGCACTCGATATTTCAATATATAGCAGTTAAAACATTGTGTATAAAGGTATGCTCTTTTAAAAAATATCTTAGTCAAAAAGGATCACGGATGTTTACCTAAACAACGCTTAGAATTTATTTGGCGATAGGTCTATTATTACAAAAAATACTTTTGAAGTCGATTAGAACCAACACTGTCAGGTTCTGAGTAGGCATCTGCCACAGATTGGAATTTCTGTTATTTCTCTATCTTAATATTTTATGTATTGTACCGGCAGTGTACTGGGATTTTCAAGGTGACATTCTTTCTTTTTTAAAGTGAGAATTGACAGGTGATCATGTGCGGGTGGTGAAGTGAGAAAGAGAATACTGCCGAGAGGCGTGTTCATCCGTTAGTGATGTATGTGAATGATGAGCAAACAAGGAGCATGCCACGAATCAAGAAAGCAATGTGGAATATGTACAATGGAAAAGCTCCAAAGGAGGTTTACGTTGGGGGAAAGCAGTAATTTGAGAAGGCCAAGTCTTGTCTGAGATTTTTGCAGTTCGTATCTGGGCTCGTACCTAGAAAGCAGGGTAGGACAGAGGTCTTTGCAGAGAGTGTTCTGTGTCGGAGAGCGTAGGCAGGTCGTATCTGGAGAGCAAGGGACACACACGTCCTGGTGTGTAGTGCTCTGGGCCGGATAGCGTAGGCCGAGTATCCGTGTGTTGGGAGATTCTAAATTGATCTCCGATAGAGTTAATCTAACGTGCATTGAGTGTGAAAAAGAAGGCCAGTACACAGCCAACCTTTAATGTATTTAATTTAATGTTGAATCGGATCACCTATATCCGAGTTGTAACTGTATATAATTGTAAATAGCGTATTTATTGTGTACATATATTCTAAATAAACTGTTAATTCAGTTAATTGACAGCGTCAGTGTTCATTTACACAATCCTCACAATGGGTGACCGATATCACCTAATAATATCGGTGGTGGCAGCTATAACTACTACGGACTTTCTCCAAAGTTGTGTGGGCTGAGAGGAACGTCCGACAAACACTGACGGAGAAATGTAACTAGAATATTTTTTATACACCGTAAAAGAATTTGTCATTGCTTTGCTCCTTAAAACTGGTGGCAGCATTGCTGACTCTAATTTTATGGAATAATTTAATAGAAAAAATTGCTGTAACATTACACCATTATATTATGAATTCTGATACTATTACGATATTATGGAGTAATATGACACCAGTTTTATCAGTTTAACTTACACGAGTTACATCAGTTAAATTTTTCCATAAAATTTGCAACAACATGTTGCCACCATTTTATGGAGTGATGTGTCACAATTTTTTACAGTGTAGCAATGTTTGAACGAGTTGCAATGGTTAATACTAAATAATGAATAGCTAATACAAAAAAATCTCTTACGGATGTATGATTATTTTCATATAGAATATTTATAAATATTTAAATATTTTTCTCTGTGGATTTATTTATAGGAACGTATAAGGGCGAGGTATAAAAAAAATCCGATTATGCTATAAAATTCACACGTAAATTTGGTCAAGGACTTTCAAGAGTTTTGCGATGGTACGGGGAAAAAGAGATTATAACTGACCTCAAAGGGTGAATCGAATCATTTAATGAAAAACTGAATTTTGATTTTCATAAGTAGTAATAGCTTCATTAATTAGAGAATAAATTCATTTTCGCAAGTTAGCAGTAGCCATCGAAAAATTATTTGCATTCGAAGTACATCCTCTGTGCTTTTGATTTTTGGTTACTTTTTGATTTCTTTATTTTTTAACGCTAAGGAGTGAATAAATGTGTAATGTGTGCACGACTATCATTATGTGGTTAATGTTAACAGTCTGAAAAAAAATGCCATTCCTTATAAAAAAAAATTAAATCAATTTAATGTTATCACAGCACACTCGTATTGACATAAAAAAGTATTATGATGCAAAAGCAAATGTTTTTTTCCTTTATAAACAAATGAACAAAATATATCGTAAACCTATGCGTATAAACCTAGATACCTCAATACTATACCTGTTTAATTTAGAAGCTAATCGGAGGAATTTTTCCGTTGTTATCACAGAACAGACAGCAAGATAAAAAATTGAAACGTTTTGTATCTTAGCATTGAGTATTTACTGACGCTTTGTAATTAATGAAAGTGTACTGATGAACAGGTTTTATACACACACATACAGAATAATTTAAAATACTATAAGTTTATAATGTTAAATAACTAAAGTTGTCTACTACTGTCTCGCAAGAAATTTAGATAGCAGAATATTTTCTTTTGTCAGAAGTAGCCTGACAATTCCGATAGCATAAGTTTTGTCAAAATTCTTAAAAATGCTTGATGTGTAGTTTTTGAACTTAATGATGCAAGCAACATATTCGACGACACAATTGAAGATTAAAATTTACTAAATTGAGAATTTAAGAAGACGGTAACAGTTTTTAAAAAGCGTAATTTAACAAATTAGACTATTTGAAAAAATTCTTTTTAACTAATCTTAAGGTCTAAAATTTTTATCTATATAAAGAATTTCCTACATAAAAAAGAAAAAATCTTATAATGGTTCCATTTTTCATTTTTTGTTTTACTTTTTAAGTACGAAACCTTAAAAAAATAAAGATAAAATAATATAAATCACATATTGCCGCCTCCGTTTTTCGTAAATCAAAAAGAATATAAGATAAAAGTAATTTTATATAATAAAGGTATTTAATAGTATGATATGTTTTTTTATGGGATAATTACATAATTTCATTTAGAACTTTAACCTCTTTGTTTGAAAATACATTTATTAACGGTGTTATTAGGGCAATGTATAAAGAATTACAAATTAAACTAATTACTATATGTAGAAAAATATGCTCATAATAAAATATTATAATAACGATCAGAATTTTAGCAATTATTTGAAAAAAAAAGTAATTTACTGTTCGTTTAAATCCTAGTCACTTCTACTGAAGATACAAATATTTTTACTGGTTTAAAACTTCACTCTCTAAATTAGCATTTCAAAGCACCCCAGCGGAAATTTCCTTTATAAAGAGAAGATACATACCTCTCAACGTCAATTAATATGACGGAAAAATCGTGAAGTTCTTTCTTAGATTATGAAAAGAACCGTCAACGGAACAGATACAAAATTACTTTTGAGAGAAATTAACGAACATTTGACAGCAAGCAGAGCAAATTATATTGACAAGCAGCTTATTAGCTCACCGAAGAATTCAATACTGATATGTTTCGGGATGGGAATAAACTGGTGTTGGCGTTGAGACATTGAGAATATTTTCTTTTTAGTATTGTCCCCAAACGTATATGCAGATAATTGTAGCGAAAAATAAACGAATGCAATTGTGGAAAAATTAAACAAGAATTAAAAATCCAATCTGCACAGCTTATGAAAGAACTTTTAATCCTATCAAAATTTTGTTATGAAGCATCATTTTCTTATACCATTAAAGGAAATATTTAAATAAAACAGTTAGAAAACACATAAAGATATTTTTTAATGTAATATAATATAAAATAAAATAAATAACTATAATGCAAGAACAAGAAAAATATTGAAAAATAAATGTCATTCAAATTCATTGTTCTTCGAATACTTTATATTAATAAAAGTAAAATAATAAGAAAAAGAACTGTATTAAAAGGGAAAAAACTTCTTCTTCATAGGCTTCTTTCTTAAAAGGAATTTTTAGTAATTGAATGTTCTATATATTTTTAGTAAGAATACATTTTCAACAATCAGTAATAAAAAGAACAATATAAAGAATTTCCTCAAATTATCAAGAATACAATGTTTTTTCTATTATTATTCTTTGAAGCCTGAATTTTTAAGAAGCAAACACAACGTTTTTAAATGTAATAAAACTTCGTTTTTTAGTATTTTAGAGCTTTTAGGAAAAAATACTTGTTTTGAAGAAAAATGTACCACTAAGCACCAGTTATCCTTACAAAAATATTGGGAAGCAATTTATTAAATTATGACAACAACCATCAAATGGAAGTTTGCAATCTTACCTTTCTCATAAATTAGTATATCTTTTACAGCAAACAGATTACAAATTACAAATAGTTTTTCCTATTTTACAGCTGACATGTCATGAGTTGATCTGCCTAACTTAACTGTTTATATTCCTGACAGCGAACCTGACAGCGAAAGCACCTGATTCGAGTCATAGCCAAATGGTGGCGATCCTTCTGATTAGCACATTCCCTTCGTGCTACAGCACTGTGTATTAAACTGCTTTAATTTTCTGCTTAAGCAGTCTCTAATATTGTAATTTACACTTTATTAATTTGACACAACACAGTGAAGCATAATTTACCTCACCATGCCACTGAAACAAATAATGACGTTTTTGAAGCAGAAATTGCAAAACAGGCTTAGCATATAGAAATGGTTTAAGTGGTGAAGATGAAAAGTGGGTGTTATGTGTAATACGCAAGATGCATATGAGAATGCAAAAATGTATGTGTCCTGTTACAAGTCTGACAAAAATTGCTCCAAGGGAAGATGAGATACTGCATTTCTGACGTACACTGTTAAAAATATCGTGAAAAATTACCTGTGTTTTTAAGGACAGAGGTAATTTTTCAGATATTTTAAACAGTGTATCTAACCCGAGAATATCTGCCTCCATAGGCTGTCGGCCTTATATTGTATACGAGCCCGTTACTTGTTTACAAGGTGCATATGTTTTACGTTGGGAATAAACTTGTAATATGTTGCAATCGTCATTGAATTGTGTTTAAAAAGAATGATTGTAAAATATTGGATAAACTTTCTTATGTCGTAGGGCACATTACAATACACAGTTTTTCAATACAAAATTATAGACAAAATCTATTATTTCAGTAAAAAATACAGCGGTATATTTCCGATTCTGGATGAGGATTTTTCTTAATATGTCTAACAATAATGGAAATCTTTTAACGAAATTTCAGAGAAACGTACTTTTTGTGTGACATGTGATGCATTTACAAGAAATAATAGAAGTGACTACCATCCGTATTCAACTGGTGCTGAACTAGATGCTTCATATTTGATAAGGATTTTGACATATTTTACGTCTCTACTTATACGTTTTACTTTAATCCATTATTTAAAGATATTACATTGCTTGCGATTTATTCTTTTGAAATGTTAAAAATAACAGTCAATATGCCTTTATCAATATAGGTAAGCTGGATTAATTGTGTCCACCAGATACGTCCAAGATGTCCCAGTTTGAAGATTATTGGCAGCTAAAGCCAAAAAGTCACAATCCTTATTTAATAATAAGGATCTAGGCACTTTTTCATTATGTTAGCAATATAAAAATAAAATGATCCATTTACCAATTAGAATAAGTATGTTAAAATTGATGAAGTACTTATATTTTTTCTATAGAACTAATGTTTTTGAAATGACACATTTGTATTTTTGATGCATATATAATGAGCAAATATAATGATTTTTTTTAAAAACTTGCAAAAAAGCATGAAACACTTAAGCCACAATCTCATTGTCCGAATGTTTGTTTTCCAATTTTAATTAGAAGAGGCAGCCAGAGTTTTTAACACGCGTTACGCAGAGTAGTGGTCTTTGCAGCGTAACATGATTAGGAGTTTTCCCTTTATTTATTTATTTATTTTATTAGTGGTTTGAAAAGAAGGAATATTTTCTCTGTAAAAAGAAACTTTTCTGGTGCACATAATCGATGTAAAAAGCTTGCAAATTATTGAATTATCTCGTGCTTTGATTAAATTAACACAAAATGTTCCTATAAGTCCTAATGTCTTAGATTTAGAAGCGTCAGGGCCAGCTATATATTTTCTAAAAAAGGCAAGTCCGAGTTACCACATGGTAGTACACCAAAACCAAAAATCGAAGAAAAAGGAGGACCGAGAAAGATTTCAATTTAGTCTGATATTTTTATTTATTTAATTATTTTTTGTGATAACGATTACTACCAACTATAACAACTACATAAATAAAAAAGAAACATTACTAATGTATCAGTAAAAACCATCTGTCACAAACTGCACATTTTTCATTGAGTGTCAATTTTTTTTCTTTTTGGCACTGTATACATTACATGGCATAAAAATAGCACATATTACATATTTTACAAGCACTCTATAATCTGAATTTTAAATTGGATTTGAATTCTTGTGTTATGTAATACTGTTTATGGATGAATCTTATTAATTTCTGAATCTGACACTTTTATATTTCCAATAGTACAAAACAAATCCACTTGGTATATTTTCCAATTATAAATCATTTGTTCCGAAAACACAATGAATACTCAAATAAATGAAACAAAACTTGTAATAAAACCTAGAAATAAAACGCAACGAATTTGTCATCAAAATATAAAACATCGGCAAAAGAAAAATTAATCAATTTTCCGATAATCAGAAAAGCTGATATTTATTCTGAACAACCATAATAGGAGGAAAGTGAAGTTTTTATAAAATTTTATTTTATTTTCAGTTTCATATTGCTGAAAGAGGGATTTATTTATTTTACTCATAGAAGATGTAGAGTACATATACTAGTATTGTCAGTCAATGCCATGTTTTACATTAAAATAAGTGTTATTTTACTTTTATCTAAGTGTTGTGATATATATCACTATTATCTGATTTTTTAAAAAAATATTTAATTCCTGATTAATTAAATTGATGGTTTCTTTGCTAATCAAAAATCATTATATATTTTTTAATTCATAGCATATTAAATTTTTCAAATATCCATGTAGGAAAGTAAATAACATTTTCACCTCATCAAAATGTTTTCTACATCCAATTATGAATGAAATCTGATAATTCTGCATGAAAAACCCATTTATCTAAAAACAGTGGGGGATTAGTCCCCTGTTCTACCATTGTACTTATCCAATGAATTACCGAAATTAATCCGAGAAGCGCCTTATCAGAATCAACCTATATCCAAAATTTGGAACAAATATTTTTATCATGAGTTACCAAGATTTTGTATAAATTTGGTTTGACTTTCTTTCAAAATGCACATACTATTTTTATATTTAAAGAAGTACTTTAAAGGAAAAAGAACGATTTCTCCACAAAGCGAAACTGTTAAGTAAACCGTAAATGCTAGCGTTTCTTGTTCATCTAAATTTCTTTCAATTTTACGACCTCATAACAGATGAAGATTAGAAAAGAAAAAAAAAATCAGATTTAAATGTATGGATTAAAGTATCACTTTATAGATAAATATGAAGATTTATTACGTTTCTGTAGCGACTTTATAGTTTATTTTTGTTAAAGATCTTAGATTAGATTAAATTTATTTGTAAACAAACAAATCTTGCAAAAATAGTAATTCCTCATAAAATTTATGATATTGTACAACGAAACTAAATGGTTTGATACATTTTTTAATGATTTGAACCCAAATAATTTTTTAAAGAATAGAGTGGTTAAAATAGATTTCGTATTGTGTAATCAGTCGCTTTTTTTGCAGAACACTGCATATTTGAAAAAATATATATGTTTCGAATAAATTTATTTCGGTGTTTTGATGCACACTTCTTAAATTGAGTGGAATTGATGTGTCGGTATTTTTTTGTATCTTGACATGAAATTTCTATGAATTATAAGAAAACCACCAAAATGAGATTTCACTTAAATTTTTTCTGAATGTTCCAATAGATTTTTCAATGTTAATTCAAGATTAAATTAACACTGCCTGGAAAAAATTCTCCATATTCTTTGACATTTTTAGAAAAAATAAAATTTTTATTCCTTTTCATCACTAAAATATAGTGCTTTAACGTCTACTAGCAATATTATACAAATTTGTGATTTCAGATTAAAGTACAAATTGTCACATAAAATCTATTTTATATATATTTTTAATTTCTATTAGGCTAAAAAGTAATTTCTGCGGAAATATTATCATAATTTCAAACTCGTTTCTTTTAAACGACTCTAAAGTGTTTTTGTTTAATTAAATTGTGAGCATTCGTAGGCTCGGTCTTTTCTTTAGGTCACGCTGCATTCTATGATAAATACAAAGTAAATCATAAACAGCCTCTTTTCTACAAAAAAGATAAAACATTTCAATTTTTTTCAAATAGTAATCGTTTTGTGGTATACAGAATATACTGTAAAATAAATTCGTTAAATTTACGGTTTAGCAGTGTTACTAGCAGTATTTGCCTAAAATAAATTGAGTAGAATTAGGTGTAATAATATAATTTACATCTAATTTCACTGTAATGTTTTAGTCAAAAACTTCTGGCAACATTGATGCCAACAGTTTTTGCTGTAAATTTCACGGATTTTTATTTTTACAGTGTAAAAGCAGGATATAAAGCAAGAATAAAATCAGAATTTAAATTTGACATTATAATTTTGTCCTTTCATACTAATTTATTTTTTTACGACTTTAAAAAAACTAAATAATAATTAAAAAAACACAGTATCACTTTTCATACATTGCTGAACAAGATTGTACAGTTGTCGGTCAAAGCAAAGAAAACGACATGCATTTTATTTTTCAAATCATTACAGTAGAAACAGGTATATCCGCTCGATTAAAAATTATATATTTTTTTAATTTATGTTAAAATTTAAACTTAAGAGGCTATACTCTGTAAAAATATACCGTGAAATTTACGGCAAGTACTGCTGGCAGCAATGTTGCTAGCAGTTTTTATCATAAAAATTGCAGTAAAATTATATATACGTTTTTTATTACATCTAATTTTACTGTAATTCTTACTGGCTGGCAACATTGCTGCCAGCAGTTTTTTGCACAAATTTCACGGATTTTTTTAAAAAAATTTTTTTCAGTGTAGTGTTATGGAAAATTAACAAACTCCGCCAGATATTTGGTTTCAATTACTGAATAAAACTTCTGGGTCGTTTCATCCGCGGATTATACGCCGGAAATTACGGTAACTCTGTTTTCAATTGCTTCAAAATACATTGCAGTTTGGATGGTTTTTTTAGAGTATAAATCAAAATTGACAGAATGAACTAGTTTTTATTCCATATTTGATGCTTCAAAAAATTGAATTATGAAAATTGAATAAAAAAAAACACATTGTGTAGTAAATAAAAAATATTGTAATAATTATGGAAAAATCCAAATATGTTGTTGGTGGAAAGTACACAATACAATTCCCACCTTTTACTTTTAAGACAATCAAAGTGACTAAGAACTGCAAACTCTGTGGTGTGGTCTTGACAAAAACGGAAAAAAAATGTCTTCAGTCTAAGGGGGAACTGTGAAATTCCATGAGACTGGGTATATAAGAAACTATGGAAATATCCTCAAGAGGTGCAGCGGAGGTCAGGGGGCAAGGGCTGCTGCAGATGGGAAAAAGGGGACCGTGCCGGCCAATTACAGTGAAAAGCTTTTTTTTCCTCTCTCTTTGGATGGAGAGAGAAAAATTTTTAGTTCTGTGCTCTCTCTCGACAAGACTCCACCAGTGAAGGACGCAAAGAGAGGGTCTGAATCCCAGACGGCCTCCTCCGATGATGTGGCTTCCCATATCGCATTGAAATAAAGGCGAAAGCTGAGGACAATGCAGATCAAAGGTATACATCATTGAATTTCACAGTTCCGTACATCTCAATGAGATATACATATCTTGAGTGAAAATAGCACTATTTTATATGTGTATCTATGCTGTAATATAAATCATAATTAGCCAAGAGGGACCTATCCCAGTAAATAATTTTTGTTTGCATTAACTTTATCTTAAGGTCTTGTAAATATGAAATGTAAATAAAATTTTATGTAGTATTAATTTTGCCTTATATTTTAGTAAACTTACTTTTTTGTTTTTATTAAAATGACTAAACTTGCTTTGCAGGGTAAGTTATGAAATATTTGGCTAACTACTTAATTAATCGAAAATATTTTCTTGATTACCTAATCCCTGCATGGCTCATAAGACAGCTCGTGCTACGAATTTAACACAACGCAAGATTAACTATTTTAGCTATTTTAATTGCGTTAATTACCTAAGAATTGCTCCACGAGTGTCCAGAGTCATGGTGCTCACTATACAGTATTGAACGGCATTAGTAATAATTAAAACTACTAATTCCCATACTGAAAATTAGTAACAATTAATATTAATAAAAGAAAGTTTCTTAGATTAAAAAAAATGTGCATAGAGCATTCCAGCAGTTGTGAAAAATAAACGTATATATTGAAAATTCCAAAGTTGGATATAATTTAAGTATGAAGACGATACCCTACATTTATTTTATTTTAAACGTAAATAAAAAAAAAAGTATAATATCCAAAAATAAGATTTTTTTTTGCGCTTGCAATTTTGATATTAAAATATGTGTGATTTTCTGTTTTTCGGGGAAGTGGAAGAAAGGGAGGGAACAATATGTCGATTTAATAATATAGGATTGAATGTCTTTCGTATAAAAATATATTTACTATTTACTCTCCTAATACTTTTTGTTTTTATTTTATGGTAAAATTTTCAAAAAGAAAAAAATAACTGAAGAAAAATATCGAGTTTTTTCGAGTAAATTCTCCGTAAAAATGTATCTTCATTTTCAATAAATGTCTTCGAAACAATAAAAAATGGAAAATTCCTTGAATTAAAGATTGAGCTTTCGTGGAGCAGTTCTGTCCTTTAGTCAGTGCTCCACACCATGATGAATATGCTGTCAACCGTAAAAATATTGCACATAAATTTCACAGCAATAATTGACCCTTCTGGTTCTGTTTACTCTTTTAGTAACTTAATGTAAAAAGATCATGTCAGAAATCTTTTTTGAAAGCCATCTGTCATGTGTCAGTTTGCGTATCCGTACCTATTTATTGAATAAAATTACAAAAATATAGTTTTTTAAAGAGTTTTGCAATATATATCAAATATTGCATTGCCTATAACCACTAACCATAAAGCAAGTTATATTTTATAAGAAATATCATGGAAACTAATAAAATTTGTTATATTTTATTTGTATCATTATAAATAATAATTAAACTAATAATATTATATTAGTATTATTATTCCATTTAAATACTGACTTAAAAATCTAATCAAACATTGTCTAATAGCTTGCGCACTATTTTCTAGAAATCAATTCTATGATCACTAAAAGCGTTATATTTATTTATTTACTTATTTATTGTCGTTGTTTGTTTGTTTGTTGTTTTTTTAAACCATGATGAATGAAATAAGTGTAAGATAAATAAAAATATATGAGGTATTGAAATTATCATTATATTGCAATTACTATAACCACTAATATTACCATCACTAATTAAATTTATACTGGTAAATTAACATTAATATTTAAAATGATCAACCAAGTAAATTTTAATTGTTTTTGCGTAAGAAAAATAAAATTATGTGAGGTATTGAAATTTCCAATGTGTATACCATATGGGAATTATTTCGGGAAACATCAAAGAGATGCCTTACACTTTAAGTGTAAAAATTCTGGCTGCAATTGAAGAAAAGTTGCGAAACACTATTTTTAACGGTGTTAATTGACACATCTTTAAAAAATTTCGATTAACGGTTATATTATTTAAAATTTTTAGCTTGAAGCAATTGCAAATCATTTTTAATACGTTATTTTTGTGATTATTATATTAAAAATTTACGAACAAAATAAATTTAAACCAAAACTTTAAAACCGGAATAAATTATATTTAGAACCGACAGAATGTCGGTTTATTTACTTTTTATTTAAGTGAATAAAATGAAACTGGTTTCCTCTGTTTTTATGCCATAACTTTTTTTTTTGATGAAAGACAAGCCGCTTTCCTGGAAATTCTGGGACACACTTCACAATAACAGAGGATTTAGGACATTAATTAGACATTCTTATTGACTTTAAGCAGGATGCTAATTTTACGAAGCTTTAAAATCCTAAAATGTTAAATGTTTTAAATTGTGAGACTGAAAAAGTTTAAAAAGTTTGATTAAGTTAAGTAAAACATTAAAATATTTTTAAATTACATTTGAAAAAAAAAATGATCAAGACTCGACAGGAAGCTTTCGCGTCTAAATGACACAAAAAGTATTTTACATCAGCAAGTGTTCGTTAATGTAAATTATTTTTTTTAACTTTCATATAATTGTTGTATAAAAATTCCATACATTTTTAACTTAAGTTCATGTTAGCGCATTAATTGCTAGCGACCTTTATACAATTGCATAATAAAGATCACTGTGATCCGAGACAGCTGTCACGTTATTTATATTGAAATATTGCGATATGTCAGACTCACCATCCTAACTTAAACGGAGAGTGATTATTGAAATAGATGAGTCATCTGTCCTTTTCAGTACATAAAAGAAACAGCTCCATTTGGTAGCCTAATGTAGAATAAATCTTTATACTTATCTTTACATCCTATTATACACTCATATATTGAATTCTGAATATTCTATATACTTTTTGAAGAATAATTCATTCAAATTACAAGTATTTATCTGAAATAAATCAATAAGAGAAACAAACCAAATGAAATTAAAACACACAAGACACTAACGATTTTTATGTAATGAAATTATATATTTCTTTTGAGTTTTTTTTATACAAATAAAATAAAATAATTTTTTTAAATATAAATTGATTTAAAATAAATGTTTCATTTTTTACTGAACACGTTAAATAAAAATTACCAAATTGTCCGTTACTACTTTTTTTACTTAAAAAAATATAGACATAGCGATATTTTACATAAAAATTGACTCCTGGAAACTTATAAGTGTGAACAAGCCATCTCCACAATATCCCATGTACTACATACCATAATAAATTTGTTCATTTTAATTATTGGTGGTGTAAATTTTACATAATTACAATTTACTAATTCATAGTTTTAACATGCACTCCCTCATGCACTTTATTTTGTTTTATTTTATGCACTATTTTTGAAAAATAAAATTAAATGTATATATATATATATATTTTTTTTTTTATTCGAAAAATCGACGGGATAGGAATGAGTTCGAAATAACAAATGAGTTTAAAAATGAGATCTAATGCAGGGATTTTGCTATTTTATTAGAACTTCAAATTAAACTGTAGTTTGAATTATTGGAGCATGTGTGAAATTATTTACTAGTTCTATTAGTTTTACTAGTTCTCTATTGTTCATAAATACTTAAATATTGAACGTAAAACACTATCTTTTAAAATAAAAATTATGTTTATTTAGCTATACCTTTGATAATTAGTCGTTCGTAAAATTAATCTTTTTTTAATTCTTTAAAATTTTGTTAAAATTTAGTTAAGAACTCAAATAATTTTTATCTATTCTTTAAATCATAAGATTAAAATATTAATTATTATTACTCAATGTCGATAAAAATATTTTTGTTGACACAGTAAAACTCTGTTACTTTTCTTTGGTATGCGGGTATTATCTTCTTATCTATGTAAAATAATGAAGTAAAACTTTAATTATAGGCTTTTTTAAAACTAAAGAAGGAAGAATAATTTGTAATTTTATCATTTGTAAAATTATTTTTGTTATGAATAACACATGCTAAAACATAAGACATAATTAAAAAACTTCTAAGAGTTTCGTAGCTATTTTTTTAGACTATTATTATAATCCATAAATAGTTGATAAAAGGTAAATATTTTACTGTCAATTAAATTAATCAATAACGTAAAATTTCTAAAAATTAAACTGTACGAAAATAGTAAACAAAAAATGATTTCAGAAATTATGTCTCGTTTTTAACCGACTTCCAAAAAGGAGAGGAGGTTATCAATTCAACGCCTATGTATTTTTTTTATGTATGTTCACCGATTACTCCGAAACTATCCAACCGATTAATTTGGTTTTAGTGTTAAATGAAAGAGCTTGTTCTCGAATCGGTACCACTTCAGTTTCATAGAAATTAATTGAGTACTTTTTTAGTAATTAGGCAAAAACTAATATTATTAGTGATTTTTCGCTAATTCAAAGTCTTGAATAAGTTCGCTGAAAGGTATGAAGACAAAATGAACGAGCGGTCTAAGGCAGCAGGTTCAAAAATGTTTTTTTGGCTCTCTAAAGAGGGAGAGTGGGTTCGAACCCCACTTCTGACATACATATATACAATGACCTTTTCCGTATTTTAATTTTTACATCTATATTTTTCAAATTAAATATTAATTTTCCTATTAAGAATATTTTGTATTTAAACGTTAGCACAGAGTATCAGAGATCTTTTATCGATTCAATACTTTATCAGTGAAAGAGTACTAAAATTATAGACTTGCGAAAAGTAATATGACGTTGAATAAACTCGCGGAATTGATTGCAATCAAAATAGCCTAGCGGTCTAAGTCGGCTAATTTGAAATTATAAGTTATATGATATAAAATTGTATTAAGAGCCCGGAGAACACTTGTAATATTTTGTGAACGTATCAATAATTATGTAATCTTTCGAGTTGCTTTAAAAGGTATATTAAGTATTGCAATTCATATTCCACTTAATCTTAACTTAATAAAATATCAATGAACTGAAGAATACATTTATGTATGGCAAATATATAAATTATACGTCAACCGTGGCAAAAGGTGATGCGTTTGTTCCATTTTAGGATTTTTAGATCTTGGGGCAATATTGCTTTTCACGTTTTTTCAGATATTAAAATGTATTTAACATGTAGTTATTTTGCTTTTTTCACGTGAAATAATTACGTACTTACATCCTTATCTGGCTAGTCTTAAAGAATTTGTATATGGTTTTCAAAAGAGTTAGAAAAGTTCTAGATTCACCCAACAACTTTTTTTCAGTATTTGGGAAAGATTTATATATTTATCAAACTTTACCTGTATTTACATTATAACTTTTTGAATTGACAGAAAACTCACATAGAAAACTGATAAAAGAAATTTCACTAAAAGGGTTTAGGAATATATGGTGTGAAATTTCTTACGTTTGGTTCACATCTACGCAAGAAAGTTTTCTATTGCACAAAAAATAAATAAATAACATCGAAATACTAAAAAATTAAACCAGCTTTTTAAAAATTTTTATGTATAATATTATAGATTTCCCAAGGCAAAGCAAAACTTTTTACTTCAATAAGATTAGAAAATACTTTGGTATAAAATACCTATATTCAATTTATGTATGAAGAAAAAGTTCCATGTTAACTTAAAATTTCAGTAACATTAAAACGATAAAAAATGCTTAACTACTGCATAAATGTAAAAACTTCAAAAATTGCTGCGTCGTTTAAGCAGCATATAAGCTTTATTACTTTGTTCGAATAACAGTGCAAGCGCACATACTCAAACATGTATTAGTTCGATTAAGAATTTTTAATTACGAATACTTAATTAGACTAAGAATATATAAAAAATTAACACCTTGTAATAATATACTAATTGTAATTGCTAAAATGAGTAAACTTTGAAAATTGTAAAAATATTTTTATTCAACAGTTTACATTTTTTTACACAACCTAAATCATTTATGAAACAAATAATTATAGACATTCTAAAATTGCACGGTCTTTGAAGCGTCATAATTTAAATTTTCACATACTCTTTCATAGTATGCACATTACTCTTTATTTTACTTAGGGGTTTATTTTTGTTTTCGTAAACATTCAGTGACTCGAGCCATAGTTTTGGTAAACTAAATGATACTGCACCGTCACATACTGAACTTTTGTGTGCGTCTGACAAGCTGTAGAATTCCCTTAACAATGGATGGATTCTATGGACATAACAAACATAATAATTAAGTATATTTTTACTCTTTTTACAACTTGATTATTATTATTTTTTTTTTTGCATTTCATGGCTTTTAATACCAGAATATAGGTCATTAAGAGAATTAAAATGTTCAGCAAAATTTTATGTAGATAATTAAAAAAATATAATGAAAGTCAAACAAAATGTTAAATTCAATATATCCTTAATGAGATTTTCCACTGTAAAAAATCTAAAATAAAATATGTACTATCTATATTTGGTTTGTAGTGCATATTTATTTAAATTATAAGTTTTCACCATGTTTTTTAGAGAAAAATTCAACTGTAAGAAATGTAAAATGAAAGTTACAAATCTTAAAAAATTATCAGTTACAAAATTTTATTTCATTATTTTTATATTTATTAAATATTATTATGTTTATTCCTCTACTGTCACAATAAATAAGTTTTCACCATATCAATGATCTTTAATATTTTATCCTTTCTAACAAAAAGGAATCGAAGGAGGCTTTCTTCGTCCCATTAGGCCGGACATTTATACATTTTATCGTTTCTACTAGTTCTGTCTGAAATGGTAACTACACCCTTCTCGTTGTTTCGCTGTAAGTAACTGTAAGTTTATTTGAAGTTAACCGGAAAATATTCATATAAACGATTTATATGCAGCAGTCTATTCCCAAATTATGTCAGTAATGGATGCTTTAGAGGTAAATGGTTTGCAACTTGGGGCATATAACCCACAGCGGTGGGGGGGAGGCAATTTCAAGTTTGTAACTTATACATTCATTTTTCTTTTACTTTACTTAAGATTACAAATAAAAGTACATAATTCATGCAAAATTTAAAAGTAAAATTTTTATTGAATAGAAAAATCTTTTAAATTAAAATGTTTAAAATGGAATTTGCACCAGAACCATTCTAATGAACTACATTTAAAATTATTTTGTTTGGCCCTCCTCCCATTTTGTTTCCAAAAGTTTCTATGATTTTTCTGGTAAATAAAGTATTTTACAATTTTTCTCGTTTGTTTAATGAGCTATTTCTATCTATTTGCTCTCTATGGCTCTGTACCATGATGAATTATTTACACCAGATGTCTCAGACTCCTGATATCACTAATTTTTTTATAGACATGACCGACTTCTTGAATCGAAGAGATTTGATGATTATATAAGGCAATGATAGCTTTAAAAATTTAGTGGTATCTGGTAGGCCGCAGTTTGATACCCCTGATTTACATATTTTACGGAAAAAGTGTTTGAAATAGCTGCATGTTTTACCGTAAACTTTATGATATTCGAAGTCTTTAAAAGTATTAGAAGAGGAAGTGGATAAATAGTTAATATCTATGTCTATCGTGCAGGACTTCTACATGGTAAATGAATGTATAACATGTAACTTAAATTTGAAAACGTGATAATACATGACAATTAAGATAAATTACCTGCGTTTTGACAAGGAGAAATAGTTACTTAAAAGTGATAAATGTAAGAATCTAGAAGTGCTTCTTATGTATTTTCTTATACAAAAAAATAGTGCCTAAAGCTTACACAACACTTACTAATTTAACAAAATTAAATTACAAATATATCATAAATTTTAATGCTAAGAGTCTCATTAAGCATTTTTCGCAAATAAGAATAAAAACCACATGACCCTTTTTTTAAACCTTGAGGTAAGTTCGAAAGACATAATAAAATTATCTAGGAATAAAAGTGAAGATTTATAACTTCGTTGCATTTATAAAATTATGTTAAAAACAAATGTTAAATTCATCTCAATAATTTTCAAAATGTAAAATGAATGTACATTGTTAAAACTCATTTAGGTTTTCTTTCGGTGAAATGAGTTCGCTCTTATAGAGATATATATGTTACAGAATATGTGTATGAGAAGGGAGGAGGCATCGCGATTTTACAGATATTTTGGTGGGGCATGGCCAATGAAAGATTGTAAACCACTGTTTTAGATAAAAAAAAAATAACATGAATAAATTGGAATGAAAAGTAAACGGAATTGTCGAAACTGTTTGAAATAGAATACATTTTGAAAAGTACACCTCAGTTTAATCTGAAGTGTTCGATAAATTTTTGTTATCCAATAGCTTTAGGGGCAAATTTCTTCTAAAGTTTTTCAATTTTTAAGTGTTCGCTAGTTAATATATTACAATATGATACAATAATATAAATTTCGTTTTTAAAGATATTATTAATATTATGGTCTTAATATATTAAGAAAATTAACAAGAAGTGTTTCAATTTGTAATGTTATTTATTTCAACTGTTTATTAAGTATTTGAATAAAAGTGATAGTAATTAAATGAATATTTTGAAACTGTTGAGACTAAATTACAATATCACGTTTAGATACTTTGAATATCTTACTTAATTTTTAATGCATTTAATGCGACAAAAGTTACTTCAAAGTATTTGTCACATTTTTTTCCTTATATTAGAGATAATGATTGAATGTCTACAAAACAAGTTATTTTGAATTAAACGAACGGTATTATTTCTTTCTATTATTTAAATATATATTTGTGAAATGAATTCAGAAATATTACTTAAATGTAACTAGATAGTGGAAAATTAAGTTTAATTTAGTTACAATGACCTTACATAATTTATGTCTTTGGCTTTTTTTACAGAAATAAAAGAACTGCAACGTTAAAATAATAAAAACTGTAATAGAAAAATAAAATGAATTTTGAAACAAGCTCAGAATACTTATTTACAAACTTGCTAAAACAGTGTAAAATGAGATACAATATAAAAAGTTTCAAATCTACATGTCATTTTGCATGACGCTTAAACAATCAAAACGACGGTAAAAAATTTTCCCATGGTTTCAACCGAAATACCCATTGTACACTGTTTTAGCAAGTTTGTACATGAATGTTCTGAGCTTGTCTCACTATTCATATAGTAAACCACACTCTACTCTTAAATATAGAGAAATAAAAGATCAATTGGAGAAAAATGACTTTTAGATTATTGCCTTATATTTTAATAAGTAATAGATAATAATTCAATGTCTACAAAATTAATCTTGCCATTATTTTGAATTAAAAGTACAATATTAGATCTCTTCGTATTTATTAAAATATATATTTATGTAATCAGATTCAAAATATAGCTTACATGTGACAAAACTATGAAAAAACATTTCTCATTTAAATACGATCACTATAAAAATTTTATCACTTTGGCTTTTTACATAAAAAAGACCGATAAAAGATTATTTGAAGAGAAATGACTTTGATAACAGCGTCTTCTATTTCACGCCTCATTGTGTAAAAATAAGATGAAGTGCCTTGAAAAAAATATGGTCCAGAAAAAAACATATAATTGCTATCTGGAAGAGATAAGGGCACCACAATTTCAATGAGAATGGGAGAGATATGAGAAACGTTCCATTTATTTCCATCCATCAAACTGATTTTTTTTTAATGTTTGTTAAAAGAAATTCCGGTAAGTGTCACTAATAATGTGCCATATAGATCGTCATTTTAGCCATGTAAAAATATGTTTTTATTTGTTCTAAAAACTTTGTTATAAAAATACTATATTTTAAACAATAATATGCATTATAACCCTGCATTATAACTTATAATAGCAACTTTATAAAATTTTAAAATGTTTCAGTAGAACATATATTGTAATTTGTAATATTTTGTAATACATATATTGAATTTATTGCGCAGAGCAAAGCGATGCATTAATTTTCATGTCAATACAAAGTTTTCTAGTTTAGAAAAGCTAATAAACATTTTAATACTTCTAATATATTACAAATTATGCAACTGCACTGATGCATATTAAACAAACAATGTAAAGCAATAATGACACTAAACAATGCCATTTTACTCAACATTAATTTTCAAACGAAAATAACCAAGCCCAAAAATACTATTATAATATATTATATTCAAAAAAATATGTTCTTTCACTTAAAGTTCTGCTTATCATAAACAATTAAAAATTATTAGATGTAAACTATTTGTATGTTCATTAATTTTATTCTTTTTTTTTTAACAATTTATATATTCTGTAAAAAAAAAAGCTTTTTGAGCTATCAAAATTTACACGAAAAAAAAATGTTTATATATATATATATATATATATATATATATATATATATATATATATATATATATATATATATATATATATATATATATATGAGGACCCCAGAAGCCAAGGGGTATAAGTGACAAAATTGAAAAAATTGAGTTAAGTGCACAGGGTATCTGGAAATATGCTTTTTTCATTTCAGGTAAAGAAATATAGGTCATTTTCTGATTACTTGGGGAGTTATAGAGATAAACCACTTTTTTTGAAAGACAAACAATATTGATTAATTATACATTTAAAGAAAATTGTACTCTATTTTTCTAACATCAATTATCTTTAAACTCAATTTACTCCAAATCGAAATTTTGTCACTTGTACCCCTTGGCTTCTGGAGTCCTCATATATATTTAATTTCTAGGAAAATGTAATAATCCAGCGAAAGAAAATATACAGTTTCCCCGAGTGATTAACGATACCGAAAAACATTCCAAATGCATAATATATCCCTAATGTACTCTTGAAATCCATGTATTTTCGAAATTTATAAGTGTTTTAAAAGTTATGCATTCTTAAATACACGTGTTTTACACACAACCATGACAAATTAATAGCACTAACATTAAAATTAAAATTAATGTTACCTGTTACTACTTCATTTGTACATTAAGTGATTCAAATGAATTGTGAATTAATTGCATCATTAAAACGGATATTTCGGTTTAAGGAAATTTATTAATGTGCAACAGAAATTTTTTGAAAACATTTCTGAAAGTTAGTGTTAAAAAATATTTTTTCTTTTGAAAATGTATTTTGAAATCTCTAAAATATATTAGTTAAAAAATATAAAGAACTCCTTTCGAAATCGTAAGTAACTGGGAAGAGATTATTGTAAATTCTCGTTTGTATTTATATCTATTTATTAAATATATTTATGCATAAAGCATACTTGGAAATCAAATTATTTTCTCAGATTAACCAACGCTTGACATTTTCTACAGAGTAATACCGAGAAAAAATCTGAGCAAATGAACTTCGAGAGAAACAAATTACTTTTTGAGCCATAGTAAATAAATGAAAGAAACAAAAAAAAATGAGAATGACGTAATTCCTCTTTCTTCTTTTCTCTCAAAGGAAGATATCAGTTTTCCTGATTATCAGAAAACAGATTTTCTCTTTTGCTGCTGTTTTTATATTCGGATGACAGATTAGAGGTGGTTTATTTGTAGATTTTAATATGTTTTATTTTATCTATTTCTTTGTCCGATTGGTTGTTGGAGCGGCTATATATTCTGATTTTCGAGAACAATTTTTGATCTTGAAAATTATAATATGCGTGTTAAAATTTGACAGCTGAGGAAGCGAGCACATTGTAAAACAAGTTTCCTTTATTTTGTATAAAGTATCCGGCTTTTAACAGAAGACCCCCCCCCCCCGTTTATACTTTTAACTGTAAAGTTAGTAATGGTCGGACAGCGAAATATGAAATATATCAATATATATATATACTTAAATTTATGAGTATGTAATTTTTGCTATGTTTTTTAAATAAAAAATGCATAATCTTACTCGTAGGAAAAAACATGCAACAAATATTTCAATATATTTTCTAATTTCAAATTTTACACATTTTATCTAAAAATTTTTATGATACATTACAGAAAATAATCTATCTTGCAGAAATTTTCGAATGTGTATAAACCAATACAAGCTTATTTAAAATTAATATTTATTAGCCATTGAAATTCTGACGCGGTATAAAGGGATGTTTGTTAATTTAATTTAGTCTGTTGGCTGTCAGACGCGTAGTAATACCTCGCTCATGTAATCTCGCAAATTTTCCCTTGATGTCATTTGCTATAATCTAAGAAAGTGCTTCCTGATATTTCTCTAATGCTAACTAACAGCGAAAAATGTTTTCTCTTCAGAGCGAACATTTTCTCCTGAGAGGTCTAAAGTGGTATCGATTCAAATTTTATTAGATTAAAAAGTTAGTGTCTGAAACTAAATGTTTGGACTTTAAACTGACAAACGAAAAAAAAAAAAAACAATGTATAAAATTGAAACTGGTGTTATACACAATTGAAATGAAAAAAAAAACTTCTTTAAACACCATAAAATAAGTTAACTGCGCAAGGCCTTTCGAAAGAACTTAGTCTTTCTTCGTCAGGCGCAAAAAAGACGTGCGTCCACAATGAATGTAGCGGCACGACTGAAGGGGAAATCGGGAGGGAGAGGGAGCAAGCAGAAGGAACAGCCAATAGGAAAGAAGAAGGCAACAGCCAATCACGGAAGAGCATAAACAAAACTAGATAGACAATGAAGGAGAAGAAAGGAAGAAGGGGGGAAGGGAAATGGGAAAAAAAGCGGGGTAAATTAAAAAATTAACTAAAAGGAGAGATTAAAATGAAATAAAATGTACGCAAAAAATACATAAATTAGTAATAATAATAATAATAATAAAATAAATAAATAAATAAATAAAATAAAATAAAAATACATAAAAATAAAAAATAGTTTACAATTATAAACACACATGAATATACCTGAAAAATAGTATACATAATATGTATATAAAAAAAAATAATAATAATAATTAAATAATAAACTTAATTATGAAGCAGTGCTGAAAAGATTCTTCCAGGCAACGGAGAGGGTTTTAGAATCAGATTTATCATTAACAATAATATCACGATTAATATAAATAGCTAAATTTTCAAGAAAGTCTAACTCAGAGGAACTATTTGCATTAAAAATAATTTTAGCAGTTTGAAAATTGAAACTATGGCCGGAATCCCAAGAGTGTTTAGCAACAGAAGATTTAGAAATTTCTTGATTAATGACATACCGAGAGTGTTCTTTTAGGCGTTTTTCGAGATTTCTTTTAGTTTGACCAATATACGATAAATCACAGCCATTACAAGGAATATTATAAATACCCCATTTTTGGAGGTCAGGAACAGGACATTTCATGGAAGGAAATTTTAATTTATTGACTGGTTTAAAGATAACATTAAAGTTGAAACGCCTTAAAGTTTTAGCTAATTTAAAACATAAAGGAGGATAAAAAGGGAGGACGACCAAATTATCAGGTTTACATTTATCAATATTAGAAAGAGTGGAATTGTTAGGGGGTCTATTGAATTTGCTCACAGCAGTATTAATGATAGAAGGATTGAATCCACGTTTTACAGCAACAGATTTTAAGTAATTGAGTTCATTCTTAAGAGATGCAAAATCGGAACAAATTTTGAGAGCACGATAAACATAAGTATAAAAAACACCGATCTTTTGATTGACAGGATGATTTGAGAGAGCATGGGGTGGATTAGAGACAGAAAAAGGTTTTCTATAAACACAAGTTTTGAAAGAAGAATCACATTTGGTAACTAAAACATCAAGGAAAGGGAGTTTATTACAATTCTCTAACTCAAAAGTAAACTGAATATGAGGATCAATAGAATTGACAGTTTGAAGAATTGTAGAAATATCAAATGGATTATTCAATAGGACGAAAGTATCATCAACATAACGAATCCAACATTTAAAATTGATCAGATTTAATAATTTATCTTCAAAGTAATGCATATAAATATCACAAAGAATGGGAGATAAAGGATTACCCATACTTAAGCCTTCTAGCTGTTTGAAAAATTTATTATCGAATTGAAAAGTAGTAAGAGTTAAGCAAATTTTAGTTAAATTAACATAATCTTTGACCTCAATATCCGAGAAATGAAATTCACGTAATCTTTTTTCCAAGCAAGAAAGAGCGCCTTCAATCGGGACATTAGTAAATAAAGATTTGACATCAAGAGAAAGCATAGAACAATTCGATGGATTAATACTTTTTAATTTACTAACGAAATCATAAGAATTTTTTACAGTATGAGAATTAGCAATGCATAAAGGCGAGAATATGGAAGCTAAAAATTTGGCAAGAGGATAAGTAACAGTACGAATATTAGAGACAATAGGTCTTAAGGGAATATTGGTTTTGTGAACTTTGGGTAAAGCATAAAAACGAGCACAAATGGGTGCAGAAGGAATAACACAATGTTTCGTGTTGTCATTTAGAACAACAGAATTCTTAACAGCTTTAGTGAGAGTGGCAAGATGCGAATTAGTGGGATCTTTTTTAACTTCAATATAAGGACCTTCAGATAAGAGAGCATGAACTTTATCAGAATAATCATTTTTATCCATAAGAACAATTTGACCCCCCTTATCAGCTTTAGCAATAATAAGATTATCATTGGACTTAAGCTCATTCAGAGCAATATGCTGAGGACGTGAGAGATTAGGTTTATATTTAGAAACATTAGAATAAATAGTATCAGCAAGAATGTGACGAAGGGTTTCTTTTTGAAAAGGAGAAACTTTACTATGTTTAAAGGAAGACTCAATAGGAGCAATCAATTTGGGGAGAGAAGGTTTGCAAGATTGAGAAAAATTTAAACCAAGATCTAAAATGCTTTTTTTTTTTTTTTTTTTTTTTCAATTCAAGAAATTTCTAAATCTTCTGTTGCTAAACACTCTTGGGATTCCGGCCATAGTTTCAATTTTCAAACTGCTAAAATTATTTTTAATGCAAATAGTTCCTCTGAGTTAGACTTTCTTGAAAATTTAGCTATTTATATTAATCGTGATATTATTGTTAATGATAAATCTGATTCTAAAACCCTCTCCGTTGCCTGGAAGAATCTTTTCAGCACTGCTTCATAATTAAGTTTATTATTTAATTATTATTATTATTTTTTTTTATATACATATTATGTATACTATTTTTCAGGTATATTCATGTGTGTTTATAATTGTAAACTATTTTTTATTTTTATGTATTTTTATTTTATTTTATTTATTTATTTATTTATTTTATTATTATTATTATTATTACTAATTTATGTATTTTTTGCGTACATTTTATTTCATTTTAATCTCTCCTTTTAGTTAATTTTTTAATTTACCCCGCTTTTTTTCCCATTTCCCTTCCCCCCTTCTTCCTTTCTTCTCCTTCATTGTCTATCTAGTTTTGTTTATGCTCTTCCGTGATTGGCTGTTGCCTTCTTCTTTCCTATTGGCTGTTCCTTCTGCTTGCTCCCTCTCCCTCCCGATTTCCCCTTCAGTCGTGCCGCTACATTCATTGTGGACGCACGTCTTTTTTGCGCCTGACGAAGAAAGACTAAGTTCTTTCGAAAGGCCTTGCGCAGTTAACTTATTTTATGGTGTTTAAAGAAGTTTTTTTTTTTCATTTCAATTGACAAACGAAAGTTTATTGTTTTGTCATAAACTTGCTGAAAGACTTTACTGGTTTTATTTAAAAAACAAATATTATGTCTGTCTGTTTATAAAGCATTTTTCTAAGTGTTAAACCTGTTACTACATCATTGGAATTCTTTTTATATAATTTTACAATATACATAAAAATTAGTTCTCATCTATTATGACAGTATGTCCCACACAAATTAAGAAACTATGATATTGTGCCGTAATCGGAGACGAAACAAAACCACGACAATGAAACAAATATATTAAGAAAGACTACAGAGAAATGCATATTTACAAGGAATAACTTATTTCCTGCCCAACTTGATCAGGAAGAAAAATAAATGTATAAAAAAGAAGGGTAGGAAAGTGTGCCGCCGAAATTTAGCCACTACTGTTAATAACAATTATATATGCCATGCTTACATATGACTTGGAATGTACGCTGTGGCACACAATTTACCAATCTCTGGAAGGCATTAGCATTAATATTATCCCAGGCCTGAATTATGGCGATCTTCAATTCTGCCACAGACATGAATGTTTTCCATTGGCATTTAAAGTTCTACTGAGGATACTAAGGAAAATAAAACAGTGTCAGACTCAGAGAGTAATAAGATTCATCCTTAAACAATATTAATGAACATAGGACTTCAAAGAAACGCAATTTAACATTCAGAATATAGAGTTTGCAACATATAAAATATGTGCTATATGCAGTCCAGTAATGTGCAGGGTAATTCAAAATGAATATAGCAATTTCAACCGGCTATGACTGTTTAATTGAAAAGAATTTATGGATAAAAGTTGCACAAAATGAAAAAGAAGTTGAAAATTTTTTAAACACTTTATAAATGTTCTATGTGACACCTCTTGATAACATGTACAACATCTTAATACATTTGTTGTTCAAAAATCAGACACCATTTTCATGTATTGTTAGCATTTTGGAACATTCCGCGTGTTAGAGTTTCATAACTGTCATTTCTGTCTTCAGTGTAGTGAAGTGTTCCTGAGGAATACAGTAATGAATGTTCAAATAATTACAACATACACATATGGTATCGGATGTTTGAACAAAAAAGGATATTTGGATGCCGTCTATGTGATCAACGGAAATTGCAATATATATAACATATTATATATCACAACAGAATAATTAAAAAAGTATGAAAACGAAAATTTTAACTTCCTTTTAAATTCTGTGAATTCTTATTGAAAATTTATTTTGATTAAATAGTTATAGCCGTTTGTAATCGGTATATTAATTATGAATTATCCTGTATATTATGTGTATCAAAGGTACAAATGTGTCATTTCAAAAACATTAGTTTTATAGAAAAAATAAAAATACTTGAATAATTTTAACTGCTAAATTAACTGCTAAATTCTAATTGCTAAATGAACCATTTCATTTTTTATATTTTTAACTGAATAAAAATGTATCTAGATAATTATTTAAACCAGTGACTTTTTGGCTTCAGCAGCCAATGGTCTAAAAATTGGGATATCCTGTGCGTATATGTCGGACACTATTAACCCAGCTTACCTTACTGATAAAGACATTTGCTCTGTTATTTTTAAGAACTCAAAAGAATAAAGCGCAAGCAATGTAATATTTTACGGGTAAATAGAGACGTAAGATATGTCAAAAATTTTATCATATATGAAACATCTAGTTCAGCACTATTCGGATAAGGATGGTAGTCACTTCTGTTATTTCTTCTAAAGACCTCACATTTTACAAAAACACGTTAACTTTGAAATCTCCTTAAAGGTTCTTCATTATTGTTAGAGATATTAAGAAAATCTTTGTTTATATCGGAAAATCTTCCCCATATTTTTTATTGAAAAAATAAATCTTGACTATAGCTTCCTATTCAAGAACTGTTTATTATGATGCGTACTATTACATAATAAAGTTGTCCATTCTTTTTTAATCATTCTTTTGAAACACAGTCTAATGATGACCATAAGTTGATACAAGCTTATTTTCAATCAAAAATATAAGAACATTGTAAACAAGCAACCGGATCATATTCAATATAGTGCAGACAGCTTATAGAGGCACATTTTATCGGGTTGGGTAGACTATTAAAAATTTCGGTAATTTTTTTCACGATATTTTAAACAGTGTACGGGAAAAATGCGGTGTCTCATCTTTTCTTGGAGCAATTTCTGTCAGACTTGTAATTAGGTACAAACATTTTTCTGTTCTTATATACAGGGTGAGTCATAAATATCGAAACAATAGGCTATCTCCTTAAATATTGCTTTTAGACCCATACTTCCAATTGCAAACATTCATAAAAAATGTGAAATTTTTGATAAGATAAATTGCGACTCCATGGGGGGTCTAGCTGAAAAGTTACGAAAATTAAATTTTTATATGGCCCCTGTAGGAGAAAAATTCCAAGTAGGAAACTTTTCCTTATTCAGTCCTGAATAAGATACAAAAAGTTGCATCTTCATATCTCTAAAATTCGCAAAGTTATAGCCGTTTAAAAAATTCATTAGGTTTTGAAGGATTAGACACAAATTGAAATGCGCGCAATTCAAAAAACAATGTTACTTTAACAGTTCTAGGAAACGCTTAAAAAATCTATTTTTTTAGTTAGAATTTTGATTTTTTTTCTTTTTTGTGATGGTTAGCCTTATAATTAGCTAAGAAAATCACATCTTAAAATTTCTCATACAATTTACAAAAGTTTCATGTGGTTAGTACCGATTTAAATAGGACAATCAAAAATCGTTATAACTCGTAACATTATTTATTGGATTTCAATTTCTTTCCATATAATTAAAGATGATAATCTGATTATAGTTTTGTTCCAAGGTTTTTTTATATTAATTTTAAAACTATTAAAATCATATTTTCAAAAGCAAACATTTTTTCAAAAGTAAACATTTTTTCAAATTTGCCAAAACAAAACTAATGTAGAAAAATGAAAAATGACGTGTTTCAAGTTCTTTTTCCCTTTAAAAATTCTTAATATTTAATAACTTAAAGACAAGAAATAGAGGGGAAAAATCATTATGCAGAAAAACGAAGTGTATTGTTTAAATGTTCGTCGGTTATTTTAAAAAATGCTTTTTCTAAGATGCAGATTTTTTTTCTTTTTAAATTTAGCTCTGACAACTTCAGGCTTTATACCGTCCTCCAGAGGATGTTCAAAAATCTGTATTCTGGGCCCAGGTAGGGCCAGGACCGAGGCTAGCGTACTTTTCATACGGGAGGGGACTGCTTCCTTCAACTTAGGTGCACACTGGATTAAATTTTCAAACCCGGTCTCGACAAAATCCGTATTAAAATCACTGTCTCTGACTGACCTAATACGCGCATAAAATAAATAAAATTCGGATCAATCGAATTTTTTTACGAAAAACATATAGATTTTAAAATCTTTATTTTACACAAAAGAAAAAAAAAGAAAAACTTTAAAATTCATTTTTTTAAATTGATTATTCAAAGGCTAAAAAATTAAATACAATAAAACCAGTAAGAAAAAATCTGCCTATGACGGAATTCTGTCTTAAACGGAAAATATGATGATCCATGCAAAATAAATACAATAGTACCCGAGAAAAAAAATAATCTTCAATTACAACTTCTAGAGAGGGCATCTGTCTATAACGTATTTTTTCCTTCCTATGTGATTCCGTCTTAAAAAGTTTTAGTGCATAACATTTTTCAAAGTCTCCAACGCATTGGATGTGGATTAACGATATTAAAATATAAGTGAAACATTTACATATAAATAGAGATTCATTGATAAAATAAATATATTACAGCCTTCTTTTATAATAAAAAGTATGAATATAAAAAGCGAAAAGCTATAAAAGAATTTTTTGGTCAGAACTGCTCCATATGAAACAATTTTTTTCCCGTTTTTCCAACACCGAAATAAAAAACTATATAGAAATTTGTGACTGAACTGGGCTATGATTTAAACTATTTTCCAGATCGGTCCGGGTTATGATGTTGACTTTTTTTCAGGCTACGCCGAACTTTTCTCCCTATGGGTCAGTTTGGGACCTGACCTAGATATTTTGACCCAGGCAGACGTCTGGTATACAAATTTAACGTAAAAACTATACGCTGTTATTTTATGTCCAAAGAAACAGCGCTATCTTAAACCGATTTTTATTAAATTGCAATTTGTGAATGTTCCCTAACTAGCGTTAAATTGAATGAAGAAATCACCGTTTAGAGGCAGGGAAAAGTGGTGTAAGTCAGGAATTTTTGAGGATTTTGGGATTTAATATCTCTGAGGGATTTTTAGATACGGTGATGAAATTTGTTTTGTTCAATTTAGGAATGAATAAAGAATAATTTCCTAATTGGGAATTTTTCCCTACGCGGGCCATATAAAAACTTAATTTTCGTATTTTTTCAAATAGACCCCCATGAAGTTGCAATTTATCTTATCAGAAATTTCACCTTTTTTTAGGAATTTTTGCAATTGGAAGTATGGGTCTAGGGGCAATATTTGAGGAGACAGCCTATTGTTTCGATATTTATGACTCACCCTGTATGTGTCTTATGTTTTACAAGTGAAACTTAATTTTCTTCCCCAACACTTAAAGCTAAACTCGCATCGCAATTTCTGCTTCAAAAACATCATTATTTGTTCCATAAGGATAGGGATGTAATTTATGGTGAACTATGTTGAATCAAACTTACAAATTGTAATTTAGGAATTTAGAATTCTCTTACATAGAAAATTAAGGAAATTTAATAGTGCAGCACGAAATCAAGGTGCTATGCAGGTGAAGCAAGGTTGTCAGGCAAATTAGGTGATTTCTCTGGCAGGTTACAAACACAAGTTGGTCACTTTGCTTGCCAGTTCTGCGAGAAAATAGAAAAAATAAGTTTGTCATTTTAAATTATCTTTTTTTTTAAAGTATGTATTAATTTATAAAAAAACTAAGTTTGCAACTTTCCATTCGGTGGTTGTTGTCGTAATTTAAGAAATGACTTCCCGATATTTTTGTAATGTTAACGGATGTTGAGAAGTATGTATTTTTTTTTTTTTTCAGAACAGATATTTTTTTTTCAAAAAAAACTCGAAATAATAACAAACTAAATTTTATTACATTTAAAATGCTAGTGTTTGCATCTTAAAAGTTCGGACTTTAAGGAATAAATTTAATTGTATTTTCAAAGACTTGATGAAATTCTTTATTACTTTTTTATCAAAAGGGTAATATCTTATTATTGTTTGTTGAAAATGTATTATTGGTAATAGAGTATTCAATTATGAATAGCTCTTCATCTTGTGCATGTTTTTTTCCCTTTAATACAGTTTTTTCCTCTTATTTTACTTCTTATTATATATAGTATTCAAAATACAATACAAATCAAAGACGTGTATTTTTAACCATTTTTTATTACATTATAAATATTTATTATATTTTTTTATTAAAAATAGCTATGTTACATGTTTTCTAACTCTTTTATTTAGATATCTCATTTTATCGCAAAAGAAAATTGTGCTTCATAACAACGGCTAATAGGATTAAAAGATCTTTCATAATCAGAGCAAATTGGATGTTATTTTTTTTCTTGTTTAATTTTTCCATAAATGAACTAATTTATTTTTTGCCACAATGATCGGCATATACATTTGGGATAAATACAAACACGTAATTATTCTCAAATGATTATAAGCCAATACAAGTTTATTCCCACTTCCAAACATATCAATATTGAATTTATTACTGGGCTAATAAGGTGCTTGTCAATATAATTTGCTCCGCTTGTTGTCAAAATCTCGCCAATTTCTCTGAAAAGTAATTTTGTATCTTTTCCCCTAACGCTTCTTTTCATAATTATAAGAAAGAGCTTCGCGATATTTCCGTTATGTTAATTGATGTTTAGAGGTATTTATTTTCTCTATATTAAGAAAATATCCTCATGACAGATTTGGAATAATATTTACAAATAAGCTTTATTGCTTATGAAAAGTTTGGATTTTCAGCTAATATGATTAGGATTTAAAATCAACATTCTTTTTCAAATAATTGCTAAATTTCTAAATATTATTATAATTTTTTATTATGAGCATATTTTCCACATGTATAGTAATTTGTTTAATTTAGGATACATTGTACTGATTGCACTGTTAACACTTTAATAGATATATTTTCAAACAAAAAATAGATGACATTTCTAAATTAAATTATATAACAATCACATAAAAACACACCTTATTAATGAATTACTTTATTATATAAGATTATTTTTATCATATATGTTTTTTGACTAAGAATAAAACGGAGGCAATAAAACGTGATCAATATTATTTTATATTTTTTAGGGTTCCTTACTTAAAATGCAAAAACGGAATCATTATAATATATTTCCTGGCTCTATCTATCTGTCTCTCGCAGTCATTTTACTCATAAACTATATAACGTCGAACGCTCAAATTGGAGGAAGTAAAAAGCACTATTAACCCACATATTTACAAATTGTTAAACGTTCACAAATACATTTAGTAAAATTGTAGATGGGCCTAATAAGTTACTTGAAAAAACATTTTCTTTGTATATCGTAAGTAGGGTATCGTGAGAAAGATTTTGGTAACACTTAAATATTCAATTTTTTTTTTTTTTTTTTTATTTTAGGAATTATATTTTTAGAGATATCATCGGGAATATAATGTAAAAATTGTTTTCCAACATTTAATTCCGAATGTGCTGAAAGTAAAATTCTGAAAAAATAGAGGTTGTCCAATAACTCTAGATCGCGTAGTTTTTGAGAAAAGCGCAATTTTCCGATACGCACAAATTTCATCAAAGGCTTTGAGGAGTGCTAGAGGCGCCTATCACAGCAGAAGTATAAAAGCAATGTTAATAATAAATTTTGAAAAAAAAAACCGTCGGTAATTAGCAAAGATATTTACCCCTTAAACACACGGACGGTTTGAACACATATAAAGATAGCGCAGGCGTACTCTATATACCAAGGGTAATATAATATGCATATAAAAATCCATGTGCAGTCTTGTGTCGTAGCCATTTGAAAATCTTAAACAAAAAAATTCACCAAAAATATCAGTATTTTATAAAGTAAGAATTTTAAAAAATGCAATTTTTAAAAAAGAAATTAAAAAATTATTAAGTATGCCGTTTTTTTTTTCAAAATTCATTGTCAGTTGAGCATTGAAATGCCGGGAGCTATTCATACAATATTGAACAAAATTGAAATGTTATTTTACAATATTTTTAAAGTAAGCAAAATCGTTGAAAAGATAAACTATTCCTTAAATGAAAATAAATATGTTAATTAAATACAAAAAATATAAAAATTTTAAATATAAGTGAACTACGGAGATATAAGCAATTTAATATTCTTTTAAATTAGCTATAAGAATACACCCAAAACTATGAGTATATGTTGCATGCTATGCATGAAATGTATACTTTTTGTACGCATAATGTTCTTACTTTATGTGGCATTTTTACTTGCGGTTACTAAAATATGCGTGAAATGCAGAAAGGCAGTTTGGGGCAGCTGGTTTTATATGAATCACTAGACAATAGCCCAAGTTATTATTTCCATTAAATTTCGTTGCGGAACACTGTGGAACATTTAAACTTTTTGATGTTTAAAAGCAAAAAAATAAAAAAAAATTCTAAAATTTTTTATCAAAAATGACAATGAATTTATTAATTTTTATGTGCTTAATATAAATTTTGTAATACATGCAAATAAAGTACATACTATCATAGTATGAATCCATTTCAAATCATTAAAATCGGATAATATTATAAAATATAGCACGCGTTTAGAGGAACTGTTGTTTTGCTGGTTTTGTTTGCTCTAAATGATACTCCTTCAAGCATCATTTTTGAAATGATGCTGCTTGTAAGGGCAAAGCAAAAATCTTTTTTTAAATACAGATTCTGACTCTCAAAAAAATTTTTTTTGCTAACTGTACAATCGAAATTCCCTAAATCGTAACTTCATTTTTCGACTTTTGGCCAGCTTTTTGGGTTTTTGCCCCACTGTGCGACGTTCAGAGAAGCGAACGAAACGTTGATAAATTTTTAAGTGTATTTTAAATATATTCTTTTTATAAGTGTACCATTTTGTAATCTGTATTTATTTTAGAACATATTTTTAGCATAATTTATGGTGCAATTGTCCAATTCATAACTATCTCAGATCATCTTCTAAATATAAATTATTGAATTATAAAGAGTAAAATAAAATGAAAAATCGATGTTTTTAACTGTAGTATAAAAAATTTTCAGAATAACAACTCGAAAACTCTTTATTTTTATCAAAAACAAAACATGTTAAACACACACACAAACACACACACACATATATATATATATATATATACGTATATATAATAAAAAAAACGAATATCTGATTGTAAAATATATGACTTTTCTTTTTTCGCTTGCACTTTTCCATACTCTTTTGCTCAATATTGAAAAATATCTTTTTAATCTGATAGAAACGTTTCGGCCATTGGGTAAGCTTTTATACGTAACAAAATTTTATGACTTTCTAAGTTCAGTTTCCTTCCTCTATTTTTCCATTTTCTGCATCATTGATGGGAGAATCATTTATGAGTAAACCTCCGTTTGCTCAAATCGCTTCAGATAAAAAGCTCATGTTATTACCCAGATAAAATATATTGTGATAAACCTTGAGAGCAATCGTTTTTTAATCTAATGGTGCATTGTAAAATACGAAAATTAAAGGGAGATAAAGTACATGTTAAAATTTCGTAAAAATATCATTACTATGTTTAGTATTCGGAAAAATCTTTAACAAAGAAACATAATACCTGATTTTGAAAAAAATATAACTTTCATGTTTACCATCATAAACATTTTTCTACTTTGCCCGGCTGACTTACCCCCATATTATAATACTAAAGGATTACTTTTGAATCCGATAGAAATGATACGGCTATTGAGTATGCTTTTATTCAATACAGAATTTTATGAATTCTAAATTCTGTTTCGTTGTGCCTTTTTTCCATTCGCTGCATCGTTCATGAAGGCTTCTTTTTTTTAAGTAAGTCACCGTTTCTACGAGTAGGATAAGATAAATAGTCCATGTTATTACACATATACAATGTATTATGATTTGTTTACTCTGATTTGTTGGCCCTGTTTATAGTAAAAAGGTATTTGTTCCGATTTGTGCAATGATCTTTTCTGCAATATGTCAAATAAAATTTGTCAGTATTTTTGAATAGGCTATAATTATAGCCTATACAAAAGTATAGGCTATAAAAAACAATCGAGTTTTTCTATAGTTATTCCGGTAAGCAACTTTTTGCGATGATATGCACTGGGACAAAAGACCTTGGCAAAATTTCGATGTATCACAAATTCAATTAATTGAAGTATTGTTATTATTATTTTGTTTAAATGTTTAGAATGAACGGTAAAGATGTTGAAGTTTTTGATTTAGTTTTTTTTAGTATCGCTAATTGATTTTGATTGCTATTCGTTTATTTCTAGTTAAAGTTTGCACTTTTATGCATAATTTAAAATATATTTCATTTTACAAGTATTTTATAAAGCATCGACAATTTTGCTTGGCATCGTACCCCAAGGTATGGGTATGATGGAAAACTTAATGTTCCGGCCCCTCCGCTGATATGAAAAAGCGGGATCCAGCGACCATTTATGGTTTGCAGAAAGAGCAGGTACAACTACTCTTCAAAATATTAGATTTATTTCTCTCCTATGGATGACATGAGAAGGTGTACGCCAAAATTCATTATTTTTACTTGCTTATCTGTAACGAAAAATCGGTTCAGAAAGACGGAGAAAGACTTCAGCCAAGTCTGATAACATTTTTTTAAATGAGACGTGCTGTTAAATTGTCATAGACTGTCATATACAAAAAGATTACATTACTAATGTATCAGTGAGTTCCATCTGTCACAAACTTTACATTTCTAAATGAGTGTATTTTTTCTTTCTTGCTGGCATTATATTGTACTGAGCCACATGCCATCGTAATTATCAATAGAATTGGTTGTCTACCATTATAGTATTTAAGAACATTTCGAATGAGTCATGTATATTTATTACATAGATGTGTATTTGTCGTATTCACTGTATTACATTTGCATCAAATATCGTATCTATTAAAACACAGCTGATTTAATTTTTTAAATGAATAAACAGCTCAGTTTCAAACTAATGAGAACGAATTTTTTTATTTGTTACTTTTTTGCATTTTTCGATTTCACTCTAGATGTAAGAGCTATATTGAAAAAAAAACTTAATGAAAAAAAAAAATAATCTTAATAAAATACACTGAGAATAACCTAATTCTTCCGGATATTTAAATTCTTTTTCTTTTTTTTAGCAATAAAAACATGTTTTAGAAAAAGATGAAAAAAATTAAATGAAATCTTGGCGTTAACATAATAAAAGTTGCTTGCAATAAATGTATTTTATGCTTCGAGGAACATTCTGTTGAGAAGAAGTCCTTTAAAATATATATTTTTTATGTGACTTTGGCACATTGTCAAGTAAGAAAAAACATTATTTCAATATTTCTTTTTCCTTCTTTTAACAGAGTATTTCTCTATTTTTATTTCAATAAACATTTTATTAGATTTAATTTAAAGAGAAAAACAGTCATGAACTAAAACGGAATTAAGTGAGTTTTTTTCCAATCAATGTATTCTTAGTGAAAATTTACGTTCTATAGTATATTGAAGATAATAATTATCTTTACTGAAGTATGAAATATATAATGTATAATAATCCATCCCTATACAACTGTTGGAAATGTGTTGTATATATTTTTTAAATTTTAGTCAGAAGCAGATGGTGAGGACTATTGGAATTGTTAACAAAGAATAAAACAAAGTGAAATAATTTTTTAATATGCATTCTAGTTTTAGTTCCAAATATCACCGACATAGAACATTTAAATATCTCAGAGTAAGAACTATAAGAGACTTTAAGACTAGACATCCAATTGCAAAATGTAAATATTATTTTCGGGACATTTTAATAACTAATCCAAGAGGCAGTTAAAATCTCGATGGTTGAATACAGATCCTTGATCGATTTTCATGCTTTTGATTGTAATATTTTTATAATAATATGACACAATACATCATCATCTATCAGTGGCATAATAAGCACATATAAAAGACGAAGTAAAAAAAAAAAAAATACATGATTTCACACATTTCTCTCTTGCAAAAATAACTTCAAGAATTGTAAACGATTGCTTACTACTATATTCTAAACACGGTTTGACACAATTTTTAGAACACCAGGTAAATGTTTTAGAAAATAAACATTATCAAATTTATATGTAACTAATTGTATAATTTCTTTATTATTACATATTATCTCTCATTAATTATGTACCAAATTTGAAGTCTCTATCTCAATTTGTTCAAGAGATACAGCATTTACAGACACTCATACAGACAGAGATGCAGACCTACAGACGGACGAGAAATTCTTTTCCTAAAAATAAGTTTTCCGGAATCTCTAATGTCTAAAATGTGCAAATTCGTCAACAAAAATTTTTATATTTTTAAAACGATTAAAAAACCCTATACTACGTACGATGAGTCAGTAAAAATAGATAATTTTTTTAATTCATATTACAAATTAAAGTGCACTTCTAGCAATGATTTTTCATAGCATCTACTGTAGAAAAATATTTTCTGTGTTCCTGTAAATAAACAATAAATTATATACACACAATATTCTACAGTAAGTGTCTTACAGTGAACATCCAAGACGTGCATAAACTTCAATATATTTTTAAAATGTAATGTATTAAAATATAAATTTCTCTGCATTTTCTCTGCAAATACAATGTAATCCTTTGAGTGACTCTGTAATTTAACCGTCAATGGGACAAACTTCATTTTCAATACCAAACATTCTATATTAAACCCCAATAAAATACATAAATTTCTTGGAAATCTGAATGCATTTTTGATGTCAGAGAAACATCAAACAAACTGACGGACAGACGGATCGACGGATGGACGGAGAGACAGAAGATGGATAAAACTAATTCATAAACACTTTTCAATTATTTTGGATAGTTTTAATAAAAGAGTCTAAAAATGACAGTTTTATTAAATCTATTTTGGTACATTCGCTATGTATCCTTTTCCGATGTTGAAAGCAGCAAAAAAATTTTTTTTATCATAAAACATATAATTTATATGAATAAATTCTATACATAAGTTTAATAAAATTTTCCGTAAATGCTTCTTCCCTTAACATATTTCGATCTATTATTTTTTTCCCTGAGATTATAAACTTTTAAAATTCGTCTTTTACCTTCAGATTGGAACGTCTTACTGCATAACTGATTTCTATAGCGACAGAGAGGAAAAGGTGTGGGAACATTTTTTCAGTGAAGATTTCATTTTAAAAATTCCCCTTTCCTTAAAATGGCGTACGCGATTTTTCCTATATTGCATTAATAAAAATAGTTATGATTTAAAATTAAGTTATTGGAAAATGCTTATACTGACAACGTTTATTTGTGAAAAAGTTCTAGTTTTTATGAAAGCATATTCTTATTGCTTCATTCAATATCAAATATATATAGAATTGTCAAATTAATCTATAATAAATTAAACAAGCAAGACAATCTTGTTTTATGAAAATCCGTGCATTAATTCTTGAGAGTGAGTTATTGCAGAGAACGTGAGAAATGCAGAATAGCAGCGCCATCAGTTGAGCAATTACACCAAAATATATGGAGCATTAATTTATGTCAAGGACTAACCGAATGTGTAGTTTTATGGAAATTCATGCATTAGTTCTTGCGATAGAGATTTTGAAGAAATAACAAAAAAATTCACCTATCGACCGATGTAAGTATATTTGTACGCAGGTATGTAACGCGATAACTCTTGTTAAAAATATCCGATTTGCTTGAAATTTTGGATATAGATTCATTCTGATAGGGTGCTTTCCTGATTAGTTTTGGGAATTCATTTGATTATAAAGGTGGGGGACAAGGGCTAATATGCCTCCCCTTAATTTATATAAATGGTTTTCTTTATGCAGAATTATCATAGATTTCATTCAAATTTGAAAGATAGCTTTATTAAAATGAGGGCACCTTCATGAATAGTTTAGGGGTTCATTGTATAAGTATAGAGGGACACGGAGGACTACTTCCCTATAATTTAGATAAACAGATTTTTCATGCAGAATTATCAGATTTCATTCAAATTTTAGATATAGGATCTTTCGGATGAGGTGCCTCAGTGATTAGTGTTGAATGTTTATTGGATAAGTATAAAAGGAGTTGAAGGGATGTCACCACCCTTGCTTCAGATTTTGAATATAAGTTCATTCTGATAAAGCGCTTCCCTGATTTCTTTTGGGAATTTATTGGTAAAAGTTAAAAGGAAGATCGGAGGGCACTATCCCTCTTAATTTTGGTAAAGGGTTTTTCATGCGGTATTAACCGATTTGGTAAAATGTTGGGATACAGGCTCATAGTGATAACCCCGATCAGTTGCGGGGTTCTTTTGTTAAGTATTTAAGGGGTATATGGGCGATTACCCCCTTAAATCAGATTAATGGGATTTTATAGATAATTATCCTATTTTATTTAAATTTTGGATGTTGGTTCTTTCTGATAAGGCGAATCTCTAAGCAGTTTTGGAGGTTTAATAGGTAATTATGAAGGAGGGAATGGGGGATAGCTCTTCTTAAATTATATAAATAGGTTTTTATGCAGATTTATTCGATTTGCTTTGAATTGGGATATAGGTTTATTATATGATAAGGCGTATATCTGATTAGCATTGGGGATTGTATTGGGAGAGCTAATGCTCGCCGTAATTTGTTTTTCGAATGACATTGTTCCTTGAATATATAAGACTGTAATATACAATTATTGTACATAGCCTGTGAGCTCACTGTCATCAGTTTAACTGGGCAATATTTTTTTATTTAATGTAAACACCTGTATATATGTACATTTTATCTCTGAAAAATAAAACTCGAGCTGTTAATGTGTCCGTCATTCAGATTTTTTTTTTTTTTTTTTTTTTTTTTTTTTTTTTTTTTTTTTTGTATATAATAGATATATATATTCTGTGCACACGAGTTTTTTACACTTCCAAAACAAAATCTGCGCAGTGTATGGAAAAAATACTTGCTTATCCAATGTAACACTAAAAATTTCACGGAAAAATTTATTCTGCTTTTAAGAGATTTATTTTGCTTCAAACATACTTCTGTTTACACAGCCAAAAGCTATATTTCAATGCATTTGACTTGCAGCAAGCAGATTCGATCCCTCTGTAAAATAAACTCTAATTTTCGACTGGGATAACAATTTTTGTTATATAATATTTTCGTTGGAAAGTGTATGTGTTTTCGCATGAGCATAGAACGGCCATTTAAGACTAGATTGATTTTATTTCCAAATTCATTTATTTTTTTATAAAAGAAATACCTAATATTACAACAAATAAACGCGAAATTCAGAAATAACAATATATTAGAAAGAATCAAGTTAAGTAGTGTACAAAAATTTATTGATCCGTTTTTTGTCCACTTATCGTGAGAAATCTATTTCGATTTCATAAAACAAAACAGAAACGGAGTTGAACGTAATCTTAAACTTAATCTTTTATTCATGGCATCAATACTGTGCTCTGTATTTAGTGATTCTTTTATACATTTCTAATTTAATGAATAATGAATGAAAATTCTTTCTTCCACTTTAATTAAAAACCATTGTCAGTTTTAATCAACAGGAAGAATATACTATATCTGATTTTGTTTTTGCGCGGGCAATTATTTCAGACTTAAAAAAAAAATAAGTTTCCTGGATTAAAGTATATTTTAAAAAAGGATGTAGGGGAGGGGGTGACGTTTGAACATATTTTTGAATCAATATATTTCTTATTTGAATTAGATTTTTTCCGTTTTAAATTTCATGTAATAAAAACAATGCATTTCTTCATCAATGAACAAGAAATCAAAAGTTTTCCATGTAAATTAAAAAAGTTTTTAGGATTTTAAAAGCTGGTAGATTTCTGTTCAAACCTGCCGCATGCAGGAATACTTTTGAACAAATAAGAGGCACCTTTGAACAAATGAATAAAATATAAAAATATTGAGAGTTTTCATAAAAAGCTGCATATGTATCAAAAATATAAAGTAATATGAATAAAATTAAATAATTATATTTTATTGAAATTAATAATTTTTCTGTTATTTAACCAAACTTAAAACCATCAAAGTTGATGTGAAAAATCATTGTTAAAGCAACACTGAGTGTCTCTCCAATAATATTTGGTTATGAACACTTTTTTACAATATCCTTGAAATACATCAATATAATATCTGATGCTTCTAGAAAATTAAAATTTTTCATTTACACTTTTTATGAAAAAAAAACTGACTTAAATTTCGTTTTATTTAGTACGAAAATAAAAAAAAATGTTTGTGAAAGAGTAAGTGGAAGAGTATAGGCTTTGTTAATCAAACCTGCTAAATCATGAATCACTACTGTGTACCCGGAATTTGCAATTATAAATTAATGATATCATGAATTTAGATTTGAAACTTCGCATCGCTGATACATCCAGAATTTGTAATACAAGTGTGCACTAAGAAGGGATTGTTAATAGTATAAATGTGCTTCCTTTGCTGTTATTAATTGACCTCTTTTCGAAAAAAAAAAAATCCAAAAATAATAATAATTAGGTACATCAACAATTCTTTACTCCATAATTTTAGATGTTCAGTGGTGCCCCAGCTTTTTTGTTCAATAGTTCCCCATCATATGGAGTTTACTCAATTCGGCTGAAGAATTTGAATAAAACAAAGCTCATAAACTAAAGATTACATCTTTATTTAGTGTTGAATAATAAATCAAAATTTTAGAATTACAAAATTGCCAGCAAACTTTTACAACTTTATTTTCTTAAGTTTAGATTCAAGAGGGACAAAAATTCATATCTTGCATAGACAGTATTGTGCATAAAAAATGGTGCAGTTTTGTAAATTTATTGCACTGAAGCAGTAGTAATGTATTGCCATAGACATTTTAAAAAAATAATTTATATGAAGGAAAATATTTAGAGTGTTCAAAGGTGTCCCCCATCTCCCCTAAGTAAATATATTTTTTAATATGCCATTTTTATCTTTTACACTCATTATTTTATCGTGCTTCGAACCAAATGACATAGATATGGGAATTTCACCTTGTTTTCTAAAAACAATTATGAAAACTACGTCATTTTTCCTTTGATTTCACATTTAAAAGTTTCATATTTTCAATGCGTTTAGTCAGTTACTTTTCTTCAAAAAAAAAGTAATTTTATTGTTAAGTGAATGTAATATAATAAATCATTATCTACAATTTCTTTTCATATTTGTTTCCTCTTTAATGCTCCTTGTTCATCTGCATGCCATATATACATGTATATACGTAATTTTTTTTATCAACTAAATTCATCTTGCAACAGTCAAAATGAAACAGTTAACTTCGTATTGTAGGTCGCCATGTTGGTTAATAAAAGTTAATTTTACTTTAAATACATTTCTCCTGGGAGTCGGAGCATATAGGACAAATTTGATGGTTTTTACCAGTTTGTTTTATCAATAATTTGCATTAATATTCCTTTTGCATTTTTTTTTAAATTGAACTTTATATATTTAAGATAGACGCAAGTAATATACAAAATGTTTTATATGCTCTGTCCAGATTTAAAACTTGCTCCCAGTTATTTCCCGTAATTAAAAAAAAAATAAATAAATAAAGATCAATGTTTTTTTTACATAATTTATCAATTCCCTTGAGCAAAATCCTCACATGCACCTTTGACTAAAATGTCCTTCTACATTGCCATAAAATCTATAAATGGCACTGCGCATTCATTTAAAAAAATTTGGGCTGTGAAAGTATAGTATAGTATAGTATAGTATAGTAAAGTATAGTATAGTATAGTATAGTATAGTAAAGTAAAGTATAGTATAGTATAGTATAGTAAAGTATAGCATAGTAAACATCATACTATCCGTCACTCATATGATGGACGGTGTGTGGAAAAATCGAAATAAACGGATAATTGAAGAGGGTAAAACACCCTTACTAAACTTTCATTTCACCAATTTCATGTTTGTCAGTTTATAAATAAGAACATTTAGGCAATTAATTTTAAAATCTATTGTATAGCTATAATAAAAAGTCAGTTTCAAGATTGAGGACATTACAGTATTAATGTGCAGTACATGTTTTCATCCAAAGTACTCCGTTATAGATTTTTAATTGTGTATTCCTCTGGTTTTTACTGGAGTAGTGTCACGAAATCCACCTAAGAAAATATTTTATTTGCACTTTAAACCAATTAAAGAGCATTGTATTCACTTCTGCATAAATGATTCCTGATTTATCAATCTCCGATTCATCTCCGATTCATCTCATTTTTTCTCTTCAGGTTTCTCTAAATTCAAATCCTTTTCAATATTTTTAATGCCCATTATGAATATCACTTTTGTCTCACGTAAAACAGAATGTGAATTCATTTGTAGAAATATTTTTTAATCATAGTATGTTTGACACTAAAGTTAATATCATCGAATCATCATCAGATATTTCAACATATTGAGTGTAAATTTAGGAAATAGGGAGTTGTTGAGAGAATGGTGGATAACTGGATATTCACGGTACTTCCTAAACTCTGATATAACAGTACGCAATAACTAAAGCTGTCCAGAAAAGTATCTAACTAACTGCGAGAGCATTATTGAAATTCTTTCAATAGAAAGTTTTAAAACGAGGTTAATCCTTCATAATCGGGTTTATCTGATGATAGATTTTACTCCTTACATTTATGTTGAAGCTACGCAAAACAATATTCAACGTAAAAGAAAGAAAAATTAAAGATGACACAAGTACTAACAGCACAAGTCCTATCAAAATCCGTTTATAAGATCGCGAGTTATAAGTGGCCGGTACTAAATTCCTATTTGCATTTTATATATGAGTGGCAAAATAGGAGCTCAGTCAAATGTAATGTTTGTCAGTTAACATGTACTTTATCTCCATAATACACATGCACACACATGCAAATTACGATTACTGTTCTTTCCTTACACCATGGGTTCAAAACGTAAACAAATAAATCGACGTAGAATACACATTCAATTGCTACACATATTTTATATGAATCCGTTGCATTAAGATGATTGTACTACAACGAAATATATGAAATTGTGTCTTGATATTTTCTTTCCGTGTAAAGAATTTCTATATTTCATAAATCGATCCAGCGAGACTTTCAGATATAGCGATTATTTACGATAGTTTCGTTAAGTTATTGTATTTTCCGAAGAAAAAAACGAGATCCATTTCTATATATGTTCCGTTCTATTTTATTTTGACGAAATATTGCTAATAGCGTACTCTAGGATATTGCTTATGGTTTCAACTCCAGTTTGTTTTGGCATACCGTGTTTATTTCGTAAGATATTAGGCGAATAAATAGGACAGGGGTAGCAATAAAGAAGTATGTCTTCATAATATGTTATTTTATGGGCATATTTGACCGTCTCTTTCTATTTCAAGGGAATTTCTACTTCTGAGATTCAACCAAGACATTTAAATGTAATATAAATAATAATCTTTAAATGTAATATAAATAATAAATGTATATTTAAATGTAATATATATAATAACTTTAAATGTTCTTTTGTATGCTCTTTATAAATTATGATTGTCTGTAAGTGAATGTATATTTTTAATAAAAAGAATAAATTGCGGTGTAGTATCAAAGTTCCAGATTGATTAAATACATTTATAACTATACGGAAATTATTAAGCACAGTTTCCTAGATTTACACGATGAAGGAGAAATGAATTGCGTTACAAAAATGTAGATAGACACTGAAAGATAATCGACAAAAACCTCGTAGCAAGTTGCCAGAATTTCTCTATGATTGGAAGATAATTTTGTATTATTTGAAGATATTTACCTCTTTTGAGTGAAAAACTTTAGAACATTTAGAGCTACGGTTAGCGAAATTTCGGGTTTTGATGGAAAAATTAAGATTGGTAAAAATTTTTGTCAATAATTCCAAAAAATGGATGACAGCATATTTGGTGAAGCATCCTTGTGGTATGACGAAAACGCAGCTCTAAATCGACTGTTTTCATTTAATGTTTATATTGGATTAGGAATTCTCTGTATTTTTGAGAAAAATGAATGTTACAAGATGGAATGTTTTGTGTTTTAATGAAATATTATACCGAAAACTGTTTCACAAAGAATACATGTACTAATTTAATTCTTATATTTTAGATAAATAAATCTAAAAATTTCATATTTGTTGCTTTTTTCTAGAAATTTTGACAGGAAAGGTTTCTTTTACAACCTAGATAATGTATAATTTATGTGATCTGCATTGTCTATTTTTTTAAAAGTTTTTAACACGTTTTCAAAGACGATCTGATACACAACATAAAATAAGAAAAGAAAAGGCGTATGAAAAATAGACCTGCCTGAACCAGTTGTCCCATAAAAATAGTGCAACTGGACCAATCACTTAAAAAAAAAAGACTAAATAAGTATATATTTCATTCCTAACATTCCAATGTAATTTTGAACATTACTGTCTGCTAGAGTGAATTAACTGAACGCAAACTTTAATTCAAGTGAGTATTTGCTTTTGGAAACTGAATTGCCAGAATCTTCGGAATCACATTTTAAAATCATGGCCCAGTTCTTCCATGTAACCTTTTACTATTCTAAACCTAAGAAACAAAAATTTATCTAGGTTTGTTTTGTTACTTTACAGCGCAAGGATGATTTTTCGACGCGTTGTATCATGCTGCGTTTATTATATTTTAGACTTCATTTTATACTAATCATGATGCTATCAGTATCTAAAATACAAAACAACTGATTCAGTCAGAGTGGAGAGTGTTACTAAGTCTAATACCAGATTAATTAATGATAATGCAGAAAAGAGAATATTTTAGCTCATAAAAAAGAAACTTCACCGATATAACAATATTAATAAATGTCGTTTTAAAGTTGTCAAAATAATTTAAGAATATTAATTATATTTGAAAATTTTCTTAATTTCACTGATGCGATTTAATTCAAGTATATATTTTTAAACCGTACTTCTATATTTTAATTTATATTTCTTTTTTAATTTTATCAGTCCATAAAAAATAAAAAAATAAACATAATTTCCGGTAAATATTTGTCATTAATATGTGTGCCTTATTGAAAGAAAAAAAGCATAATTAGTGGTTTTTAATAAATTCATGTATAAAAATTTATGATTATCCATAAATAAGGATTTGAAACTTCAGATGATAGAAATATATCTTTAAATTCCATTATCATGAGTAATCGAAAACATATATAAATATGATTAAAAAGCAATGCATTTAAAATTACAGATTTGATTTAAAATTATATAGAGTATTTCCCACTACAAACATTAAATTTTTCTAATTGAAATCAACAATAAATTTAACAAATCAACAAAAAAACCCTTTAATTTTGTTTAGTTTTTTAAAATTATTTAACGGTAACTTGCTTAATAAACGAATATATTTTTTAAAAAATCAGATGAGAGATCTATTGTAAAAAATCATTTTTTATTCACACAATAAACAAAGCAAATATATATACCTAATATATAAATTTATTAATAACATCTTTGCTGTAATAAGAAGTCGATTTACTTGAAATAATAAACAGGTTTAGCAGAATTAGTTGGAAGCCATGGAATTGTGTTCCTTGGGAGGTTCTCCAATAAAAATGCAAGAAAATCAGTTTTTAGTCCTTTATTATTTTTTAGTACGACCATTAGTTATTCCACATGTCACCAAGTTGCACAAATTAAAAATAGACAAGTTTTTGTAAGACTGCATCATCTCAAACGTTCGAAATTATTCCAAAGATGAGACGGGAATCCTGGCATTTTAAAGGCTTGAAGCACTCTTCAAAAGGAAAATGATTCTCTCAACATTCGAAGCCAATCTAGCTCCTTCCCTTTTTTCCGTAAGCTTTAAAGATCTATTAGGACCGTTTTCAATACAAAGATAATTCAACCCACTCTCTCTCATTAGATGCTGGGCGTGACTAGAGGTAAGAACTCGTTACCTAATCGCGGCGTATTAGCGTAATTTGCCCACGCGAAAAAGCATATGAATACCTATCGGACGATTAATTAAATAATAAAACAAAATTAAAGTTTCGATAAATGTTTTTTTAATTTTAAAAAGGAAAATGGATTTGTGTACTGAATATAAGATTTCGCAATAAGATATTGGCATTCAAGAAACATTCTCGCTCTTTTTTAAGAAAATAATCAATAGATTATACTAAGTTAAATGAAATAAAATAAAAGAACTTTAGCTGTTAAAATACTAATACATTACGGAAATTGAGAATAAAAGTATGTTCCATAAAACGTTAGAATTAACCCCTTCGCGACGGAAGCCTTTTACAAAATTTTTAATATTTTGTCACCGGTTTTAAAAACAGTAATTTGTATCTTATCAAATTGAGAAAATGCTCCGATTAAATGAGGCAAATTTTGCAGTATATTTTTACTGATGGTGATAAACAAGGATTCTTAAGCCTTTTTGCGGCACATATACGTGTCGCTCGTCCCTAAGGGGTTAAAAACTCAGGGCGGGCAAAATGGCGAAAATTATTTTTATTTATTACATACATACATATATCTATCTATCTATCTATCTATATCTATATATATATATATATATATATATATATATATATATAGATAGATAGATAGATAGATAGATAGATATAAATATATATTACACTTAAGATAAATGTTTTTACGGAAATTATCAACCAGAGAAAATTACCAATATAGTTAAATACATTAAATGACAGATAATGTAAAGAAGCAGTTAAATTTACTAAGTGATAAATTATAAAAGAATGTTTTAAATTGTATAAAAATACTAAAATCATATTATTTAGTTATATAAATTTTGCATGTTCATTTGCAATAAGCATTTTAAATATTTACTATTTTCATTATTGTTCATGTATTGCGTATATTTTAAAAAGGCTGTATGTTACTATCATATTTATTACAAATTAATAAAAAATGAAAAGCAAATAATTGTTTTTCTTTATGTCTTAGAGTTAGTTTTTTTTTCTCTTTACCTTTTTTTTTTTTTTTTTGAAAATTTATTGGCTTAGACAAAAGAGAAGTCTCGTTTCTAGAGTTCAGATTTAATAAAAAATTAGCAAATGACTCTAACTGTTCCTCTTTTCAATATTTTTAAATAAGTGTTAATTTGCACGGAAATTTTAAAATTACGATTATCAAATATGATTGAATCCAAATGAAGCAAAACTTCAGAAGATCTTATATATTTCATAGTTTAAAAGTAAATCGTAGGCTTTAATACTTAAATCTTTATGTACGTCTAAGTGAACTTTAAGATCAACAATTTTCATTGAAGAATTTATTGAATATAGTTGAAAGATCAATGCATTGTCCCAATCACGTTTGAATTGGTTCTTAAATTAGGCTATTAATAGGACAACAATTTATGTACGTTTGCTTTTTGTGTATCCGTAAACGGTCAATAATATTTGGTAAATAAACTTATTTAAGGTACAAGTAGGAATAGTTCATTGTCTCAACCTGAGTTCGAATTAGTTCGGTTTATCATGCGTTCGTTATTGCAATTATAATATTTTATTGTAGATATTTAGATAAATGTATAATTGTGTTCATATACATGTGAAGTTATTGCACTAGGTGGATTTCTGCAGCAATAAACACGATAAAAAGAAGTAATCGCATAAATCTTTAAAAAATTATACACACACACACATATATATATATATATATATATATATATCGTTATATTTATGAAGAACAGATAAAGGAATAAAATAAACAAAAACAACATAAAATATTTAAAACTTATTATAATATATCTGACTATAAATTCAATTTAATTTTAAATTATTTTTTTTTAACTTACCAGTTTTGATTATAAATGTTTAAAATTCATTTTAACCGATCTGATGTCCTTTAAAATCTTATTCAAGTGTTCTTTTAATATTACTTGATTTCTGCAATTGTAAGAGTATTTTATGCATCTGATACTGGATTGAAGCTAAACCCAATTCTAATATATTTTAAGAAAATATTCCTAGCTCTGAATACATGCGTTTAGAAATTCTTTATTCTTGTTGGGTTTATTAGAGTAAATTCAAACCGCCATTTAAGGAAAATCACGTCAAGTACAATTAAAATGAAAAAGTTCTTAAATTGAGTAGATTTTTTAACGGTAATCACCTTCTCAAAGCACTGCTGTAAGTAGTAATCTATAATTTTCAAAAAACAAAATAACATATTTTTGATGTTATCTTTTAAAGTCAAAGCAAATACTTCTTTAAATTCGCTATATTTCATTAATTAACCATCCTGATATAATTAAAATTTCACTTTCCATTTTGATGAAATTTATGCAAAAAGAATTCTTTATTCCAAACCCTGAAGCTTAAATTAAACATTTTGCAAGAAATTTTTTTCTCCCCCCCCCCCTTATTTTTTAAATTACAAAATCAACGAGTTATTTTGCTAATTCCAACATCTTCGTATATGTTTTATATTTAAAAAAAAACATTTAATAATTATTTAATGCTTGATGCAACTCATGTGAATTTTTATCAGTTTATTGAAGATCTGTAACCTTGTAAAATTTCTATTAAAACTGATACCTAAAAATTGAGCTAAATGAAGATTTTTCATTGTAACGTATTTCCTAAAAAAATTTGCTTAGTTAAAAAAAAAAAATAATAATACATTGTTGTTAAGGCAATTTGAAAATGGGACTTGTTATCGTTTATAGCAATAGAATTTTCTATTTAAGGAAATTCATCATAACGGTAGTGTAATGTGTATGTTTTTATGTAAACTAACTAAATTGAGTTTTTGGATATTTTGAAGGAATCTAAAAGCATTATTAGATTTGGAACTTATTTTGAATAGTTTTGGGAAAAAATTCTGTACACCTCATTTTAAAGATATGTCTATTTTGTTACTTTTACCAATTCGATATTTATTTATTTATTTATTTATTTTGTAGTAAATTCCTTTTTTTACCAATTCATTTTTAAATCTCTTATACACTTGTGAAATGAAAATAATACTCCTCAGCGAACGTCAAATTTTTTCAAGGAACATTTTTTTTCAATATAGAATCAGGATTTTGCCATAACATTTTTTATCAACATCGTCTCAGAATTACAGTTACAATAAACGAATTTTCTCATTTATTCAAATTGATATGTGAATGAAGTATCTTTACCTACAGTTTATAAATATATGTATTTTATACTTTTTCTAATTGCATTTTTGAATTAACTTTTTTGTTTATAGTAACTGCACTTGACTATTTCGGGTTTTTTTAAATGCCCTGTTTGTTTTTAACATGAAAGTAATCATTTTACAAATTAGTACTCCCTAAGAAAAAACTACTTAGCACTTATTCAAATCGAATCAGCATTTTCTCTAACAATTTTATCATCGAAGAATTATATTTACAGTTGACAAATTTTCTTTTCTTTTTTTCCCTAATTAAAAGTGTGTTTTTTCCTAATTAAAAGGCTTTATTTTTAACTGAATATTTTATTAAGTAATTACTAAGAAAATATTCGCAAAGCCTTAAGGAAATAAATTGTTTCATGACAGTGGATTAGGAATTGGAAAAAAAAATCACATCTGCAGATAAAAAAGAGAATAAAAAATAAAAATGGACTATCAAAAGTGGCTAACAAATTCCCCCAACTTTGAAAGCATTATTTAAAAAATGGCAAAAAAAAAAAAAAAAAAAAAAAAATCCCTGACATACATGGTTTTATATTTGTCATTTTTATTTATATTGCATAGTATATTATGTTTTGTGGTATTGTTGTAATAAAATTTTTGCTACTTAGGCAAGTTCAACGTTTAATATGTAAAAAATAGGGGCTAGAAGAAAAAAAATATGTAAATTGCTAAAATCGTCAGAAAAATATCCACTGCATATGATCGAAAATTTTAAAAATTTGAACTGTAAAAAGGGAGAATTTCTTTACTGGATAAATAATATAACACCTAAATAAAATATACAATCCTCAGTTACCTATAAATACAAATTTGAATTTTTGATGAATTTTTACATGCATTTTTATTTATTATTATAAACATCTCAAACTGATATAATTTCAGCATTTAAAAAACAATTTACAGTTAAAAAGATGATTTTGTTTTCACTGATTTTCGGGGCCATTCAAGTTTATTAAAAAATATTTTCAGTTCAACAAGTAATATATATATATATATATATATATATATATCAGGATCTTATGTTTTTAAAAATACAAATAAAAGAATCATTAGAGTTTTTTGTGTGGGGGGGATTGTAGTTATCTGAGTTTTTTATAGTGAATATTTTTTTTGTTTGTATACATTTTTTTCGTCATTCTATCATCATAACATATAGTCAACGCAATATTAGTTACTACAAGCATCTCATTAAATTACAATAAAATAGCTTTTTAAAAAAATAAGTTCAATAGTAATCATTAAGAATTTTAACAATACCATATTAAAAAAACAATAATAATGAGGGTTGTAAAATACAAAAATTGACTTACAGAATTTTAAAAATATTGTTAATCATATTATTTTCCATTCAAATGTATTTTACATTCTTTTTTCATTCGAATACATTCTTCAGAAATCGGTAGCTAGTGCTTTTCTTGTATCCTACGGAGTAATATGTTTAATAATCCAATTTTTTCTAAAATTGTCAGGCTCTTTGGAAAAATATTCAAGACCAAAGATAATTTTCATCTGAATATACACTCCAGTTTGTTTTTATTTTTTTTAAAATTATAGTATGACGAATTACATTTATTGCAAAAGTAAACAAGCTATTTCATTTCTTTGTTTTTGTGAAACACTTTTATTTGACATGCAAGCTTTCATTTCTGAAGTTTTTAAACAAAATTTGAGTTTTTGAGAATAATGCACTAAATACTAGATTTCTTCATACATAAAAACGTAATACATAAAACATAAATACATAAAACAGTTACAAGTAAAAAAAATAATCATTCTTTACCATTCAAACATTCTAAATGTTATTAGAACAAATAACATATAAATATGTTATATAAAATATATAATTATCAGGTAACCAAGAAAGTTCGTGCTGTTTTTGAGAACAGCTACTTTTGTTGCGTAGGCGTGGTCATACTGATTCTGATTACGTCATTTCTATACATTGCCTTTAAATTGCAATCAGTAGAGAGTTGTTTAACAAATCTCACGTTTCGATATCAATTTTGTAGGACGTACAATCGTTAACAAAGGATGTCGTTGACAAAGGAGATTTTGAGGCCTATTTTGCTCTACGAGCTCAAATTAGGAAACAAACCTGCAGAGGCCGCTAGAAGAATTTGTCCCGTGTTTGGAGAGACTTCAGTGAATGAACGGACCGCTCAAAAGTGCTTCATCAGATTTTCGTCCGGAGACGAGAGCCTCGAAGACAAGCCCCGTGTTGGTCGTCCATCCATTTTAGACCAAGTCCAGCTGGAAGAGGAAATCCTGATATAACATGCCAGGAGTTTGCGTAAATGTTTGGGGTGTAGCGTAGATTTAAGGGTATCGTTATAGTGGCAGCTGGCAAGAGCTCCTTTTTAGAAGAAAGAATTAGGTTAAATATAATTTCCAGATTGTGAAGCAATATAACAGGTCCCCCGAAGTAATGAGAAACACCAGAAAAGTCTCTTCTTGGATTTCTTTATTGAGAGCTACAGAAATAAGCACAGAAATACATTCCACAGGGAGTGACCCTTCGAAACACAGTTTATAGAGCTACATGATGAAATACGTGTTTTCTGGACAACAGATAAAATCCAAGTGATATTACAATCAGTGGAGATCTTGAATAGCGATTTGGGCTTGCGGTTTTCGCCAAAACCCTTTGTATAATTGCCGACCTTGGTGATAATTATGCAGAGAGAGACAGAGCGGTGTTGTTAAGTAACAAAGCCAAATGATAGTATGTAAATTATGGGAGCAGGCACAAAAGGGTTCACAGAGTAATTTCATGAGAATTGAAGAAACTCTCAGCGGAACGATGAAAACATCTGCTTACATTTACCATATTTTATACCCTAGACTAGATGAATCGTTGAGACGCACCCACGAAATAAATTGCAGGACAAAATGTTTTTTAAAGAGAAAGAATATCATCGGCAGCTGTACAAAGATTAGATTTTATTTTAGTTGTTGAAATCGCAGAGACAGCTCTCAACGGAACTAGGAGAGGCGCAGAATGAAAGGAATTATTTTTCTTTATTTAATTTCAGCTAGTCAGTACATCAGAAAAATTCATGAAAGAGAAAATAATTAATGAAAGCTTTTCCATACTTAATAGAATATTAAACTGTGGGAAAAGGGCGCAATGAATACCTAATTCATAAATTATAAAAGTTAACTGAAAAGCAATTTTTAAAAAAGGGGATGAATTTTGACCAAAAAAACTATATATAATGGAATCTACATGTGATGTAGAATCACATATAGTTTTCTTAAACTATACATTTTTCTAAATTACAGTTAAAACTAATCTTTAATTACATATCCATTTTATCTTAACGCTTTATTTTGATCCCACAATAACTGTCATTCAAAAGAAAAGAAAGAGAACATATGTAGCATCTGCTTTATCATTGAAACGATTCTCAGATAAACAGATTTCCTTTAGATGAATTTTACCTTTCAGTGAAAATAATAAAAGATATAATAAAGAACCACGTTGCTTGCGGTTAGTGAAAGTTCATTTCTCTCTCTGCGTAATTTTGAGCCTTACTTCCTTATTACATAATAAACTTTTCATGTACATGCTGTATGTTGTGTCTTTCGATCTAAGTTCTCAAAATATGCTCCTAAACGTACGAATTGGCTTTCAAATTCTTTTTGGCGTATTTTTAGGACTGCCTATTTATGGTATAAATATAAATATCTATATATATACAATATTAGTATTTTTTTTATTTTTAAATTGAACTCTGTAGATTTAAATATCATTGACAGCCGTGATTTATTTTAGCTGTTATGATAGTCTGAAAAAGCATTTTAAAAACTTCTGAATGACATGATTTAGAATCTTATAAATATTAAAAACTGCAAATTCAGCAAGTTTAGTTGTTTGCTAAATGTAAAGTAAACTCAGGATGCTAACGTGAGCAAATATTTACTATTTGCTTTCTAACTGTATACTTGACAGTTTATTAAGAGGGAAGAAAAGAAAATGTCTTTTAATGGATGTTTTAATGTACCCAGAATTGTTAAAAACTCCTTTTAACTCTTAAAATTTATTTTGCAAAAATCTATGAGTTAGAATTTATTGATGTTAAATACAATATTTTATAAACATTCGCTAAATATGTCTAGTGTATTATTTTTAATTTGTTAATAAAAAGGCAATGTAGTTAAAACAAACCTTTTCAAGTTTTCTGTAACTAAAATATGAACTACAAGTAAAATTATTACTATTTTATTAATGATTTAGTCTATAAAGTATTTCCATTTCATTATATATTTTTTAATTTACAAACTGCTATCTTTAAATCAGAGAATTTATCTTATAGAAAAAACATGTATTTTACAATTATTTTACAAATATATATCAAATTAGCGACTTTAAAATGTAAAAAAACAATGTCGAATGAAATATTTGATGGCTTTTAAATATTCAGATTATAATAATGATTTGCGAACTTAGATTCATTTTACAAATACTCCTTATTTAAATAAAGGTCATTAAATGATAATTTTCTTGCAAAATTAAAAAAAAATTGCGGCTCTTAATAATTTATATTGCATTTTACTTACAGGGTGTCCAGCGAATAAGACCCTGATTTAAAAATTAAATTTCTCAAAAACAAAGATCGATAGAATTAAGCAGTAAACATTTTTGTTAGATTAAACATTTTATACAGAAGTTTCGAACTTTGAATATTTCTAAAACATTCTGTTCTGATATTAAATAATGCTTGAATTGACATTATTCTTAATTTAGAATGCTTGCAACAAACAAGTTTTTTTTTTTTTTTTTTTTTTTTTTTTTTGCGTACAATGCCATGTTGTAACGAATTTTGAAAATAAATTTTCGGAATTTTGAAATACTAAAAATGATATCATATTTTACGAATGCACATTTGATCAAAAACAATATATACAGCTTACAAAAATTATGTGAGGCTTTGAAAATCTAGAATTATCGAATAATAATAATAATAATAATAAATCAGTTTTTTCTGCTGTAATAAATCATTTATATTTTCATCTTCATATATTATTAATATTTTATGAAGGAAGAGGAAATTTAACTCTTACAACTAATAAATTGTATAAATAAGGGTAGAAAGTGTGTCACAAAATTTAAAGAAGCTTGTGAGACCTTAAAAAAATCTACATGTTGTGAATTCAAACAAATGAAATACAAAACATTCAAACAAGTCGAATTGGAAACAATGTGAAAATAACATATTTTTTAAAGAACTGCGCTTTATTTGAAATACATAGTAACATAATATAATATGTTAGTAACATTTAAAGATAAAGAGGTAAATGATTTATTATAACGGTAGAAATCAATTTAAGTTATTTAATACTTTTTAATTATCCAGTAATTTTCTAAGTTTCTTGTGACTTTTGCGAGTTATACACTTGTGCATAGTTATGCATAAAAGACATATTTACCAACTTAAAAAGTTTTATTTGTTACTTTATTAAAATATCTTTAATCACTCTTTAAATAATTATAACTTTAAGCACGTGTTATGGAAATATAACAACTATTTACAAAAGTTCATTTTATATATTCATATTAAATTCATTCATTCAAAAAATTTAAAAAAGATGAATTTACTGATTCATATTATCCCAAACCGAATATTTCTTTCAACTTGTTCAATGCTTGATTGATAACCTGCTTAACCTGAACAATGTCGAACATAAGTTGCATCGAAAACTTTCGCCATTTGGAGAATGAGCATTCTATTTTCTAAAGAAAAGTTGAAAAACAAAAGAGATGAAGCCATAGAAGCCTTTTTCTTCAGTATATCTTCTGGCTTTATGTCTATATGTATGCCTTTTATTGAGAACGAAAAAAATCTGTTTTATTATCAAAATCCTTTTTATCAATGGGTATAGGAAGGATTATTTTTTTAATGAGATGTTTCCAATTAATAATGAAAAGAATATTAATAATGAAATTATTAATAATGAAAATTAATAATAATATAATTAATTATGAATAATGAAAAGAACAGAAGTAGATAAAAATGAAATAAAATATGTCAATAAACTCACAGCAGTATAAATTGCTTTAATTTTTTTTAATGATATTTCGATAATTTCAAAATTTATCGAACTGTTAATGAATTTAAATAATCCAATGACTAACATTGTTGATTCATTCATTGCAAAATAAACGTTAAATAAAAATAATATTTGAAAAACTAAGTAATTGTTTAAAACTGTATATTTATTAACTAGAAAAAACTTTAATTATATTATAACCCATTCATATTGCAATATAATATTACATTATATGCCAAATTTCGTGTGTAACGTTCCAAATATTTTGACGCTCTAGAAAAATGGAAAAAATGAAAAAGAAAATGATGCTGGAGACATTTAAAAGCAAAATTAAACTAATTAAATACACAAGAAAGCGGGAAAGGATGGGCAGTGGGCGATGAAGCTTCCGAAAAGCCCAAGCTACATATCGACTATTATTGATCTTAAAATTCATACGTGTTTAATTTTATAAATATTTAATCAAGAAAATTATGATTTATTTAATAAATGAAAGTCGAAGAATGTTTTTATGAAAACAGGCATTAAGGTTTTGTGGCCATTTCAAAAATCCAAAAGATACTGCAAAATACTTTATTAAATTTACATGATTTAACCTGAATTGTAAAACAAAAGACATGTTTATTAATTTACAAAAATGTACTACAATATACAATAATCTCTTCAGAGTCACCGAAGATTCTGAAAGCCATTTTTTTATCTTGAGAAACCCAGCGAAACTGTTTATCGTCGAAATTTAAAGAATAATTTTTAATTTTTTTATTTGTCCGTATTTTTTAAAGCATTTTCGAATGGCTTTTACAGTGGATTGATCAATTCTCTCTACCTAGACAACCGCGCATTCGGACGATATAAGGTCTCAAGTAAATATTTTTATGTTCAGCAAACATGTTTAACAAAAAACAAATATAACTGACAGCATTAACATTAACATTAAAATTAAAATTAACATTTTTTGAGTTACGATTGCATGCACAATGCAAATGAATGATTGAGCAGGTTATGCAACGTTATGCAGCTGAAAATGTTTAGATGAGATCTGATAGCATCCGACAAAGCAATTTTCCGGGAAGAGAGAACTGATTAACGCATCGTAAAAGCTTCTCAAAAACATTTCCGAAAATTACGGGCCACTAATAAAAGTTTATTTTCGTAAAGATTTCTTTAAAAAATATATATATAGTTTTTCTGGAGTTTCTAAAAATAAGGGAATATTTTGGAATATTGGGATGTTGGGTGGGCTTTTTAGAGTAGTAAGTAAATGGTAAATTTTCGTATCATTTAGAAAACAACCGGGTGTCTTTTAATAGTATGTTTATAGTATTTGAACATTTTTTAATTTAAGGTATTTAAAGAAAAAAAAGAAAATATATTATTTCTTTATACTTTTGTTTTTTTATTTTTAATATATATACATAATACAGCAGTGGAAAATTCTTTTAGTTAGTTCTCATCAGAATAACAGATAACAATCATGATAAAATAGCTAGAGTGTCCTTCAAGGTTAGACGTACAAGTGATTACTGTAATCAGTGACATCTGTCAGATGATTTATTTGGATGTAGTGCGATCTGTCAGATTCTGTCATCCCGACGTGAATGGAGAGAGTTTATGGAAATTGATGCTGTCATATGTAATTTACTCCGTGTGAAAGATAGAGCACCCATTTGTTCAGAAGAAATCATTCTTTAATTTTATGCTCGTGATTTTTATTATTAATAGTTAAAATTTACTTATAAATATATAAATGAATAAAAAGAGAGAAAATATACATCATATAGTATTTAAAAAAAGAAAAAATATAGATCACATTACTTGGTACGAAAAATCATTCAAAAGAAATATCAAATAAATTAGATTGTGAAATTTCTAAAATTCATTTCAAGCCCAAATTACTGTAAATTGAAAAAAAAAATATATAAGCAATTTATCATTCTTAAACACGATATAATAAGTTGAAAAGTTTTTAGATTTGGGTAATCTTTACTCAATATAAAAAAGTCTTAAAATAAGCTTTTTATTTATCTATTTATTTACGCTCAACAACAAAAGTTTTTCTAACATGATTACAGTCTCATCGTCATTCTTATGTCCCTAAAAATTCTAAGTATTCATGTTGAGGAATCAAGAATCAAATAATGTTTTAAAATTTCGCTAGATTTTTTACTTATCTGGAAGTACATAATTTCTTTCTAAAGAATGATATATGCAGTCATTTTTCTATGACATATACTAATAAGAAATCGAAATTATATGGAATATTCAGAAAAATCTGTTTGTTTCATTAAAATAAAACAATTTTCTGTCTAGTTTTACATTTTTTTAATAAAAGTTCTGAACACAAATTTTATACATTTCATGTACAAAAATACATTTATGAATGTGTCAGAAAATTGTGAACTTAAATTATAAAACAGCCGCAACTGCCTCCCTTCCCTCAGAAAAAAGGTTGCATTCCTTAGCAAAGCTGGAGTATTCAGCTAGAAATAGATAAAAATTCATTTTATATGGTTTATGCTTATTTAGTCATTTCACTAGAATGTTTCATTTTTTGTTATTGTAGCTTCTAAAGCGTAGCGCTAAAAAAAGTGCAATTTTAGATGCATAGTTACTGCACCGCTTTTGTAGAAAATGATAAAAAATCACTGGAATGACTGTGCAATAAATGTTGCAGATTTTTACGAGCATATGTTTAGTTAAAAGTGGCGTAGTTGAAAAATGCGGCATCTTTTAATATTATATAGTGTGTGAATGGATGTGGGTCAAGAGGACATTGAAATCAGAAATTTGCATGAAAAGCAGAGTATGTTTACACGAGTTAGAGCGTAGATAGACAGACACAGGGCCATAATAACGAAATTCATAAACCTTTTCAAAAATGATTCACATGGTAAACATTGTGAAATAAACCACCTGCAGTTTAACTTCTTTCTTCTAAAAAATATTTATGTTCATCAATTGACCTTCAGCATTTTTTCATTTTTTGGTATCATATAATAAATGCTTGTGGCCAACAGACTCTTTAATCATAATTGTTTTACTACACAAGATTTTTGTAAGACGAAATTACTAATGTGGAGCTGTTAAATAATTTTATAACCTCAATAAAAGGCAGCAAAAATGTTTTCGAATCATATGTTTAATCAATAATAATTCGTTAAACAAATTGCGTTTACAACATTATTATATAATTAATCGCTAATTTTTCTATGTATATGAAATTACAATATTATCGGCTGAAAAAATTTTTAGTATAGTTATTTCGATTAACTGAAGCTAAAAGAAAAACAGAATTCCACAAACATAACTTTCATTGGGAAATATTTCTGTAGCTACGCCATCTTTTTATAATGCGATAAAAGCTTTAAATCAACCTTGCGACAAGTTTAACTAGTGTTAATCATGGTTCAAGTTCAACGTGCGTGAATTAGAAATTTTCTCAACGTATTCAAAAGCTGACAAACCCTGAAATAATTCGTAACAAAATCAGTCATACATTTCCTCTTCTGGTCTCATTTGCATTAGAGAGGCATCATTCTTCTTTTGCATTCTTCCCAACTATCGATATAAGGTACCCTGCGGTAATAACGCCACGTTAAGGTTCTACCAATTTTCACGGCTCAGTTTTAGATTGTATTTTCCAAACAAATATAGGATCTGATAGAGCAACTCATTGACTATCTATATAAAATAAAATAATTTAACAGATATGTATTCATAAAATGTAATGGCGTTTTTTCTTGACCAATGCTATTTGGCGTTAATACCCACCTATATGGGTAATAACGCCATGCAAACAAAACTATAAAATAAGATGGAATAATGGCATGTAGATTGCCCAATTTTAAAAATACAAACTCTACAGCTCTAGAAATTGACAAATTGGAATCTAAGCTATTGAAAATGTACAATTTTTTTGTGACTCTGAAAGAAAAAGAAAGCTGTGGTGGTGGCGGAGGGAGGAGGCAAAAGAATATCAGATTCTAAGCTACGTTTTACTTTAAAATGACCATTTAAATTGAATTATTAGAAACATTGCACGGATTATTTGAATCAGTATTTATATTCCCATGTATGCATTCTATGCGATAGAAAATATTGATTTTTTTGTGAAAGTGAAAGGAAAAGGATTGAGGGAGAGCTTCAACAGAATATAACACCCTGTGTCCTCTTTGCTTAAAAAGTCCTGCTTAAATATGATTATTAGAAATATTGCATGGTTTTAACCATTCATAATGTAATATTTTAATCATGTGAAGTTTTATAATAACTAGAGTTATATGTAATAAATATTTTTGTTAAACCTTAACTACTGTTAGCATCTCACATACCGCTGAGTTTTTCAAGTTTCAGAGTTTAACTTGCAATTTTTAGTTTAGCTATAGATACCGGGAAAATTTTGTTTCATTTGGAGTCCTATTACTATCTCTAGAAACTTTTGAATAGCTGAATTTTATTTATAATAGTCCTGTATATAAAGTTCAATACAAGAATGATATTCTAAAAGTTAATTTAACATTTTATTCATCGTTAGATTAAGCGGTCTGACAGGCCGCTCACAGTAAGTTATGCGACAATTTTTGTCACAGCAGTTAAGGGTTAATACTATTATAGTAATCTAGTAAATAGTTTTTAACCCATAACTCCACACTAATGCGGATTCTCCAAACCTACAGTTAAATTGTCGACGTTTTAAAGAGCATGCTTTAATAAATTTTTAATAAATTGAATAAAATTTTTGATTAAAAAATATTATCCCAAAGAGATCTCTTATTCAATTTTATACATAATTCATATGGTTATATATCATTATCTCTATATTTGCAACAAAATTAACCTTTAACTGCTGTTAGCAATCTGAACACTGTACCCCCTCCCCCTCCCCCCCAAAAAATAGCATTTAACTTGTATTTTCCAGTTTAATTATAGTTACAACTGAAATTCTCTTTCGTTTGGAGTTCTCGTAATATTGTTAGAAATATTTGAATAGATTAAATTTAATAAGAATTAATTCCGTACAAAAAAATTAGCACAGGAAGTGTATTCTATGATTTTTAATCATGGATCGCATTTTAACCTTTAACTAATACTACTTGTCTCGTAGACCACTATTTTTCTTTTAATTTTTAGTTTTACTTGTAATTTTCAGTTTAACTGCAAACACTACCGAAATTTTGTTTCATTTGGAATTTTAGTACTATCACCAGAGACTAAATAGGTGAATATTAAGTATAATACTCTTGTATAAAAAGTTTAGTACAAAAACACAATCCTATGAGTTATTCCCGCCTTTAATTCATCTGTCAATTTTGTGGTCTCACAAACCGCATCACATTCATACGTTACAATTTCTGTCACACCAGTTAAAGGTTAAATTTATAAAGTTTTGAAAAACCGAACGCTGAGAAAGCGGACAGTTAAAATTTCGAACTCAATTGAACAATCCAGTGGAAATTTAATAGAAACCTGATTTTGAAGATGTTCGAATTTGAATCTCGAAAACATTTTGATATAGTTTTATTTACAAGAGTTAAAAATTATTTTTTACATTAGTAAAAAAAATATATATATAATAAAAAATAAAATAGAAAGATTATTTTTAAGTATTGGGCACCCCCCCCCCCCTTAATCTTATCATTTAAACAATGATGATAATGCTGTCCCATATTAATATATAAACCCCCTTCGGATATAGTTCGGCTACTGTTGGGAATCAACCGGGGTAATAACGCCAATCCCTGGCGTTATTATACTTATATACCCCGTTATAATATAATATATAATATCCCGTTATATACGTTATTATACCCCGGGATACTTATTGCGCAATAAATCCTAAACTACAAATTATCTCGAGAAGATATCCAAAATCTTCTACAACAATTTGAAAGTACATGAAATACACTACAAAATTATGCATTAAACAAAGTATTTCTGGATAAAAAATATAGTCTTCAGATCAAAAACCTTATCTCGCAAATTTTAGATCAAGCTTTAATTTTAGTTGCTTGTAAAAACTATAAGACCTAAAAATGAAACAAATTAACTTGAAGCTGTTTTTTGCGATTTATATGACTCAAAACCCTTCTGCGCAGAGCACATAGGTGTAATTTACCTGATTATTTCATAATTATGCAAAATATAAGCACTTGGCGTTATTACCCCGCCTGGCGTTATTACCCCAGGGTACCTTATTTAGTATCGTACCAAGTTTCTCTAAGCTCAGATAGTTTCCGCTTTAATGAAAATCGTTGCTATAGGATAGTTATTTACGAGTGTGTGCTGTTTCCTTTTCCTATTAACCTAATTTTGAATTCTTAACAACGTGCTTATTGATGCATACTGATACAATTGATGTGATTTAATTTTGAAATTAACTAAAAGTCACAGAATATTTTATCAAAAATTTAAATGAATTCGATGACAATTTTTAAAAGTGTTCTAAACCATTTATATGTTTGTTTTTGCATTGAATAATGCAGATATTTACAGCTTCATCTTCATTACCATTTCCTTATAAAGTGCCGGAAACTACCATATGGAAGGAGTTTTACACTTCACTATAAAATCCACTGTTAAAAACTCTAAATCCTGTATATCTTTTTTTTTTTCAGAAAAAAAATAATATTTTCCAATTTCCTGTTATTTAAATGAATTATGTGCATTTTATGTGCAAAAATACTTTTATGAATATGTTAGAGAATATCGAGCTTGAAGTATACAAGTAAACGACATTTCTTTTAAATTTTGAATTTCGTGTCAAGGCTTGTGTATTCAGCTATAGCATTCCACAAAAAAATTATGGGTATCTTTTAAGTAATTTTCATTGCAAAAAGTAAAAATCGAGCCATTGCAGCCGTCCGAAGAAAAACCTTCGGAAAATTTTGGTATATTTTCCCCGATCATGACCCCATACGATAATGTGATACGATAACTCTCGCGTTTATTAACAAATTTGGATAAGTTATTTCTACGCATAGTACATACTAATGTCTCGACCGAATTTGTTTGCCAACTGCATCCATCTTATTGATTCAAAATGACGCTCATTTAATTTTTTTTAATTAAATTTTAAAAAGGATGCGAATAAATTAAAAAATGAATAAAAAAATTCTTAAGGGTACCTCAATACAAATATTCAGGAGCATATTTTTGTTTCGTAATAATCTTTAAAAAATGGCTGAGATAGAGAAGTTTAAATTTCTAACGTGGCTGATATTTTGAAATAATCCGATTTCCGGCATACTCTAACTCTCTATATTTATAAACTAATCTCTGAGATTGATTCTATGCATAATACACACCAATGTCTGAACCGAATGCGTTAGCCAATTTCATCCAACTTCTTGTTTCAAAATGGCTGCCATTTGTACCGTTCACAGCCGCGCAATGCGTAAATATTATTAACCACTTAACCGGCGACGGGTATAGGGAAATAGTGCTTTTACCCGCGACGTATCTCAGGGCAGACGGTGAAGTGGTTAATTTGTATTAGCATCCAAATTTCGCTTGGGGATACTTGGTTAAAAATCGCTAAATTCGGTCATCAAAAATAAATAACCACCAACGTGGCTGTAGCTTACTAACTTGGCGCATTTCTCATTCAAATTCATTATTTCTGGCACTAGCCGAAAGGACTTTTTAAACTATAATGTTGGAATCCCATTTTGATGTGTCTAGGTTTTAAAGTGCAGTGTTTTTGTTGTTTTTTTATTATTATTTTTATTATTTTTAAAAATGACAATTTTTTCGTTTTTGTGTTTTGGTACTTTAAAGTGAGCATTAATATATTATTTTATCACTACATAGTATAAAACAAAGTCGCTTTTTCTGTCCCTATATCCCTATGTTCGCTTAAATCTTTAAAAGTACCCAACGGATTTTGATGCGGTTTTTTTTAATAGCTAGAATGATTCAAGAGGAAGGTTTATATGTATAATAACATCCATTAAATAGTGGAGAAATACTGTTATTTTTGAGGTTTTTAATGTGATGTCGTAAATAATTTCATTTTTTCCGCTTATACATTGCAAACGCAGGCTGAACCCTACAAGATTTATTGTGTATAAAGACATCACTACATAGTATAAAACAAAGTCGCTTTTTCTGTCCCGATATCCCTATGTACGCTTAAATCTTTAAAACTACCCAACGGATTTTGATGCGGTTTTTTTTAATAGATAGAATCACTACATAGTATAAAACAAAGTCGCTTTTTCTGTCCCGATATCCCTATGTTCGCTTAAATCTTTAAAAGTACCCAACGGATTTTGATGCGGTTTTTTTTAATAGCTAGAATGATTCAAGAGGAAGGTTTATATGTATAATAACATCCATTAAATAGTGGAGAAATACTGTTATTTTTGAGGTTTTTAATGTGATGTCGTAAATAATTTCATTTTTTCCGCTTATACATTGCAAACGCAGGCTGAACCCTACAAGATTTATTGTGTATAAAGACATCACTACATAGTATAAAACAAAGTCGCTTTTTCTGTCCCGATATCCCTATGTACGCTTAAATCTTTAAAACTATCCAACGGATTTTGATGCGGTTTTTTTTAATAGATAGAATCACTACATAGTATAAAACAAAGTCGCTTTTTCTGTCCCGATATCCCTATGTTCGCTTAAATCTTTAAAAGTACCCAACGGATTTTGATGCGGTTTTTTTTAATAGCTAGAATGATTCAAGAGGAAGGTTTATATGTATAATAACATCCATTAAATAGTGGAGAAATACTGTTATTTTTGAGGTTTTTAATGTGATGTCGTAAATAATTTCATTTTTTCCGCTTATACATTGCAAACGCAGGCTGAACTCTACAAGATTTATTGTGTATAAAGACATCACTACATAGTATAAAACAAAGTCGCTTTTTCTGTCCCGATATCCCTATGTACGCTTAAATCTTTAAAACTATCCAACGGATTTTGATGCGGTTTTTTTTTAATAGATAGAGTGATTCAAGAGGAAGATTTATATGTATAATAACATCCATTAAATAGTGGAGAAATACTGTTATTTTTGAGGTTTTTAATGTGATGTCGTAAATAATTTCATTTTTTCCGCTTATGCATTGCAAACGCAGGCTGAACCCTACAAGATTTATTGTGTACAAAGACATCCTGTAATTGTTGTAAAAATAAAATAAATAGGTAAAAATGTAAAAAGTAAATAAGTAAAAATGTAGTGTATGAATTACAAATAAATAAAAAATAATACTAATATCCGAATTTTCTTTTATATGTTTACACTTTTTTAATAACTCCACCCACAAAGAAGAGTATGAGCATGTGTGTAAAAATTTATAACTTTAATTTTTTTTGAATACCCGTACAAAGCCTGGGAGGGCTGCTGTAATCTATATTCATAAAACAAAGTCGTGTTAGTTACACCATCTATAACGTAAGAACGGATGGATCGATTTTTATGAAACTTTGTATGGAGTTATCTGGCACCTTAGATTAACATACAGGCTACTTTTTACCCGACTACTTAAAAGAAGGGTAGTGGTTTTAGTAGTTGAATTCAATGGGATGAAGTGGAGTAACAATTTGCGGTGTCAGTATTGACACGGGACTACCCGAAGCAAAGCGAGGGCGGGCCGCTAGTACTTAATAAATGTTTCTTTATTTTTTGCTGAGCTTAACAAAAAATCATTTTTTAACTGCTTTCAAATTTAAAATTTTGATGAATTTAAGTGAAACAAATGTATAATTTTTAAATACATATCAAAGGAAACTGTAGAAACCCTGTCTTGTTTTAAAAGAAAATTCAATTTGAAAATATCTATTCCATACTATTCTATGGGAGGAAATCTATCTTTTGCCACAACCATTTTCTTCGAAAATCTTTGGCATTATATTCATGGGCGACCGTTGGACCCAATGCATCATAATAGCTAATTTGCCCTCTGTTACAGAGGCGTAGATGTTGCCAATCGTGGATAATATATTCATTGCTTATATATTTCAGTGTTTTATGCTATATTACATCATAAAGCAAATGGATACATATCTATATTTCTTTTCTCCATGATGCTGCATACAAAAACGAAAATGACATTAATGTGATTTATAAATCAACTAGCCTCGTGATTAAATTTCAAACTTCGAAAAAGCTATTAAAAAAAAAAAAACATAAGAATTCACAAGAAAAAGAATTACAGAAATATCCGCCAATTAAACGGTATTTTCTTTATTTTATATTCTTTTATAAGAAATTATGTACATTTAATTAACAAATAATATTAATTTAAAAGCATATAGGTGAAATATTTGTTATTATTATTATTTTTTGTTGCTCAAAATGAAATGTTTACCTAACTTATGGGATTAACACTATTTCTAATATTATGAATTTAAAATATGGTTAAGTTTTGAAGAAACATATTACACGATACTATCCTAATAGTAAAACGAATTTACCATTTTAAACGAATTTTTTACAGTTATAGTAAATTTAAAATTTTTTGGCATTTTTTCTATAAAGTCGTTGGTACTTCTTCGATCAGTTGGAAAGTGAAAATATTATTCATAAATTGTATAGTGTAAATATCATATATAAATGCATTTTTCCTTTATTTTTTGACGCATAAATATTTAAATATATATATATATATATATATATATATATATATATATAGAGAGAGAGAGAGAGAGATATGAGGACGTAATTTTTAAAACTCACCTCATCCAAAATTTATAAAAAGTGACATTTTTCTATCAACTGTTCTTTTGTAAACCATCATCGAAAATGTAGTCCAATCTATCAAAAAGAAAACTTATTTTATCATATATTTCTGATATTGCGAGACTTGAACTTTCAGTTAAAACTACTGGTCGCATTCAGGGTTTTTTTGCGATTTTTCAAATTTGAGTATCTGGGTAAGGCGAGTTATAAACTTACCGTCTGATATATTTTTATATCGTTTACACAATTTGGAAAACTCTAAATGTTTTGCCATTAAATTCACTTAATTCAAGTATCTTGCTAGACTTTCAAACAAGCCATCTAGACTCAAATTTCGCCAACAACAGCTACTGGTTTTATGTAAATTAGTTTTTAATGTTTTGATGTGGAAAAAAATTTTATACATGTCATATAATAAAATGTTATCACTGGCGACTGGTAACATAAAAGTACCTAAAGAGTTTTGGTTTATGTTATATTTTCTTATTTGTATTTTAAATTAAATTAGTAGTAGTATTTTTTTAAATGTATGCAATATAAGGCATTTTTAATATCTTACTTTTGGGTTAGATGTGGCAGATGCAACAGGAATGGTGCGATTAGTTTGTTCTATTACAAGTTAAAAAAAAAAAAAAAAAAAAAAAAAAACTCGTGCATGTTAGTTCTAGCATTTATAAAAAAACATAGCCTTACTTTATTAAAGCTTTGTTAAACAATAACTTATTTTGGCACAGATGTCATATATGTACCACATTGGCGCGATATTTTTCTGACGCCAATTTGGTAAAATCCTCGTTTTGGAATACCACTTACATATTACTTTTAAAAAGGGGATAACAATAAGCAAAATAAAAGTTTAATTAATAACTATAAAAGAAAACAATTTATATAATTAAAAAATGAAAGTAAATAAATAATCTGTTAATAAAAAAACAACGAAATCCGAGTAAACATATCAATCAAAATAACGACACTTTGGCACCAGTTAAAATCGCCTTATTGGAGACAAACAAATGCCCCAATGCATCTGCGATTTCTGTACTGGGATTAAGATCCATTAAGGCAAAAATCTAGCTAATGGCCGAACACAAATTTCTGGAAGAGTTCCATATTCTGTTCTGTTTTTTTGGCGACTGTTTTTGGCATTAAATTAAATGAACCGATGTTCCAGCCTTTAGGGTTGTTTTTTTAATTACTCGAATTGACTTAATCCATATGCCTTTTGTATTTAGCATATATTTCGGAAAAGTTTATGATTTATGTTTCATTTTGGCATATATAATGAATCTATAAAATTATAAAAATGTATAAATATAAGTGTATAATATTTGTTTATAGATGTATTTAACGAGTATTGAAACATGTACATCTCTATTTATAATTACATATGTGGAGAGAAATATGTAATATATATACATAAAAGTAAAAATATTTCTATTAACAACGTATTTATTTTTTAACATTTAACATATATAATATTTATTAAATAAATATATGTTTATAAATATTTAAAGGCCATAATTTTTCGTCATCTTGAAATATTAAATACGATGCTAAAATTTTCTTTGGCGCCATTTGGATTCCTTCGCTAATCGCGCCAAACCGAACAAGATATGGAATTCTTCAGCAAATTTTGCCAATACCATTTTTCGCCATGACAATAGTATTCTTCCTCTTTGCCAATAGCATTTTCAATGTTTCAGTGGTTTCGTGTGCATGTAAGTTAAAAGGAATGCTTTGATATTGAAATAAAATGTCTTGATTTATATTATAATTTCCTCTTATAATTATATTGGTACATTTATGTTATACATCCGCAGATTGAATTTGGTGATTGTTTATCCTAAAATACGTCAAAATGTCATGTTTGTGAATGTTTTCCAACTGGAAACAATGAGAGAAATAAACCAACGTGGCGATTACTTTCACAACTAAAGTGACATTATCATAGATGTCATATACGCACTACATTGGCGTGATATTTTCTTCCGCCAATTTGTTTTTTTATATTTATATAAGTTTTGATATTTTTTACTTATTATGATACTTATATTTATTGTAAAATATAATTTTTATAGCTGTTTATTTATTGCTTCAACTTTTTTTAATAAAGTGTTTAAAAAAATTTCGAGTTACCACGTCAGGCATAAAATTGTCTTTGGTTGCAATCACGCCAACATGGTACATATATGACATCTGTATCGTAATTTTATAAGCATAATAAAATAAATAAAATAAAAAATAAAGCTTTATTAAAAATCACAAAAATAAGTTATGATTTAAAAATTTAACGGGAAGAGTTCCATATCCTGTTCTGGTGTGATTGTGAAGGAATACAAAATGGCGCCTAAAGACCGTTGAATATTTTACCAAAATTTTCAAGTTGGAAGAAAAACATAGTTTTTATTTTTTATAGATATATACTTTTGGCACAGATTTCATATACGCATCGGGTTTGGAGCAATTTTGTTTTGATGCCAGTTAGGCCGAAAAGCTCGTTTTTGAATACCAGTCACATATATATTTATTAAAAGTATTTTCTAATATTTTAAAATGAAAAAAATTCTTAATAAGAGTAGAAAAGTACAATTTAAATAATTTTCAAAGAAATAAAGTAAATCACTAATTTACAAATTAAATAAAAATAATATCCGGGTTACCATGTCAGGCAAAATAAAGCTATTTTGCATTAGACATCTCGGTGCATACATATGTGTCAAATAATTATAGTTGCCATAGTTGTGAATTGCCACAAAAACGGTTTGTCGTCAATTATTTTTCCATCTTTTCTCCAAGTTGAACTTTTAACATATTTGGGCACGGATGTCATATACGCACGTGGATAGAGTTCGATAATGCTCCCATTAAAATGTTTGGGATTTTTTTATGATAAATCTATAATAATAAAGAGACAAGATTGTGTGTGTGTCAGCGCTGTTGTGAAGAGACCGCTGCATGTATATTTACAAAATTTGGAGAGACGGTACCTCTATACATGTACTTTTTCACCTCGACTCCCGATTTTTGATTTTTTGATTAGAATTTTTGAATTTAATTTTTTAGGCGACTTTTGGCATTCTTTTTATGTTTCGAGGCAATTTTTTACATTAGTGAAAGGAATAAGGCTTCATTATTTCCACTCAATATAGTATTTTTTTTTTCTCTTTTTAATAAAGTTTATTCGGAATTCGAGTGGTGCTTTTTGAATTTTTAGCGATTTTGTATTGCGATTTTTAGTATTTCTTCACAATTTGGGGATATTTTCTGAGAATCATAAAAATAAAATTGTTTCAAAGCCTAATTAACTAAATTTTGTCTAGTGTGTTTTCAAATTCAGGGAAACTAATGAATTATCAGTAAAGGAATTATTTTGAATATCCACAATAACCTACAAAAATAAAATAACTAAACGCTCTGTCTGTGTTCATGTATGTTTTTGTGCGATGGCTAGGAAAATCTACGGCACTTACGAGGCTCAAAACTTTCTTGAAAGTACTCCAAAGTCTCTCCTGATGTATCTGACATTAAGATTTTCAAAATTCTAATCATTACTTGAATAGTTCCTCTCCCGTTTCCCATTGCAGTACTTTTGAACATTTTTACCACTAAATATTATTTGTTCATTTTTTAACCCAATTTCGAGATAGAGATAAAGTCAAAAATTTTATGTTCCTTATATATTATTATCACGAAACCGTGCAACGCCGGGAGGGTCAGCTAAAGTTTCAATAAAGATGTTCATTTTCAACAGACATTCAGATTTTCGAAATTCTAATCATTACTTGAATAGTTCCTCTCCCGTTTCCCATTGCAGTCCTTTTGAACATTTTTACCGCTAAATATTATTTGTTCATTTTTTAACCCAATTTCGAGTTAGAGATAAAATCACAAATTTTATGTTCCTTTAATATTATCATCACGGAACCGTGCAGTGCCGGGAGGGTCAGCTAGTGTTTCAATAAAGATCTTGATCAGCATTTTTCGTTTATTTTATATTGCATTTATTAGTATTACTTGGTTATACCGTCGACCAAAAAGCAATCGACGAACAATAAGATTAAATGCCAATAATGGATGACGGTCAATGTGTCCAATTGAATACGATACACGAGTTTAAAACGCCATTAAGTGATTTTTATTTCAACTTTTTGTTTGTATTTTCATTAATATTCTACTAATTATTTGTTGTTATTTAAAATAAATATTACGTCAATATGTATAATTTGGCTATTAGTTTGGCGATTTGTATAATTTGGCGAAATTTGTCGAAGCGATAACTAAGTAGTACACATTTATTAAATAAATATATTCATTTATTGAATAAATGCATGTTTATAAATATTCGAAAATAACCACGTTTTTCCGTCGTAATAAAAATTCGGTTAGATGCTAAAAAGATTTGGCACCACATATACGCACCACATTTGTACGTGTTTTTTCCCTCGCCAATTAGGCATTGCACATCTATGACAAGGAGAAGGTCGTTTAATAAGTTTATAGGAACTAGGTAGAACCCGTCAAGTCTTGACGAAAGAAAATGTTTAAGAAGGGACTGTTTCATTGACTTATAATAAAACTACAAAATTTGTTATAGTAAAAAATGCATTTTATATTGGTACGTCTAACTCTTAAACAAACGATATTTTATCGTCAAATTAACAAAATATTTCTATTAAACGCAGTTGTAGAAATTATTAAAATTAAACTTTACTCGTATATGTAAGCAGTAAAAAACAATAAAGATATGATAAAATTACACAGGTCTGCAATGGTTTTCCTCTTTGAAATCTGAGTAACGTTTTCTATAGTTTCTGATGTGCTGATTACGAGAAAAATAATAAAAAAATTCCATCACGTCAGGATTTTTTGATATTGAATATTTAAGATTTTGCTGAAAAATGTCTGAGCGTCTACATTTTAAAATTTATAAAACATCATTAAATTACTTCAGCTTAATTTTTATTGCATTCAATTAGTGTAAGGTGACATAGAAATTACTTCAAAACAGTAATTTGTTAATTACTACATAATAAGTATAAGTAATTCACATTAACCATGTTGAAAACGGGTCATTTTGGCTTAATTTAGTAATTACACATAACCCCATTAATACATAATGATTCGGTAATATAACCTAATTGTTGTAAATGTTAGTCGAAAAGGGTGTAATAAAGATAAACCAAAGGGTTTTTGTATAAGTACCCGCACTGATTTAGAAAATTAACGGTAGAAGTGCGCATCTTGCAACATAACCTTTAAAATGTCATCGCGAAGCTGTTTAAATTCTCCAAATTGTTTTTGTTATATTTGCGGGAAATTTATGGTGAAAAAACAACGAAACAGCATTACAGACTTTCTAAAAAATATTTACAAAAGTTATTTTGGATACATTTTAAGTAATCAAGACAAAACTTGGACACCTCATAAAATTTGTACGACTTGTTTATTAGAACTTCGCAAGTGGTCAAAAGGACAGAAAAATAGCTTCAAAATCGTTTCGCCTATGCTATGGAGAGAGCCTAAAGATCATGTTCAAGATTGCTACTTTTGTTGTTGTGACATAAGTGGATACAATTCTAAAAATAAAAGGGACATAAACTATGCAAACGTCTCATTAGTTAAGCCTGTAATTTTCGGCGATTCAAAAACGGTGCAGCCCTCGTTTCCGACTATGCAAATTGAAGATTCTGACTGTGTACAGATGAACAGGATGTATACCAATCTGATCCTGAATTTCAAGTGGATTCTAACGAGTGTCAGCTCTTTTCCCAGTCACATTTAAACGACTTGACAAGAGATTTGAATTTCCCCAAAAATGCAGCGGAACCTCTCGGATCACGATTAAATGAAAGAAATATGCTTGCACCTAGTATTTCATTTTCATGGTACCGTCACAGAGAAAAAGATTTTCTTCCATTCTTCGCTGAAGATCAAGATTTAGTGTACTGTAAAGATATTCCAGGCTTGACGAAAATGTACGACATTGAATACGATCCTAATGAGTGGAGATTGTTACTTCCCAGAAAATCTAGGAGCCGTTAGCAAAGAACAAGGCGAAAGATTTCATCAAGATTTGAAAGAGCTAGAAGTCCGGTGTCAAGGAAGATGGAATACTAGCATGATGGCGGACTACTGCTGGTTGTTGAAGCGCGACGATCCAAAACGGAAATTTAAGCGAAAATCGTACAACCGAAGCTTCCAGGAAAAAAGGATCAGGTTCCACAAATAAAATTTGCATGTAATTTAGATCAGTAATAAGTTATTATTATATTTTAGTTGTTTTTTATGTTAAAAGTAATGTACTTTTTAAAAAATATATATTTTTATGTGAAAACTTGTGCTTTTTTTCTATTTGTACGTTTTTTGAAAAATCTGAAGGTGATGGAAAAAAACTAAGTACATATTCGTAATCAGCGCACCAAAATACCCTAGAGTCAGCTCTCAAATTCTAGAGAGGAAGTTATGATTCTCAATTTGCAGGCCTGTGTTATCAATTAAGGTTTTTATGCTAGTATTCCAAAATGAAAAAAATCAAAATTTATTCAACTTTGACTCAGTCATAGAATTTTTTTCCCGTGAAATCTAAAACCGGCTTTATTTTCACCGTATCAAAATTTACAGATGCTCATTTCACATCTGCATTCAGTTTTTCAAAAAAATTGGTATTTTAATTTTATAATTTTGATTCAAAACTTGAAGTCTCAGTACTATTAGCTAAAACAGATATTAAACCTTTGATATTCTTTTACGTGTAAATCAAATTTTGTGAATGAAATCAAAATTCACCGGGTTTTATAACAGAAAATATTTAATTTTCAATTTTTTGCCTTTTAATGAGAAAATAGTAACATAAAGATACAGCAAACTTTTTTTTCCCTTTTTCTTTTAATAGAAATGGAGTACTCATGTTGCCACAATTAGAAAAGAATTATTAAAAACTACAAAAAAATATTAATATTTCAAAAACAAATTAAGATACAGCTTTCAAACAAATTTCATTTAAAATTACATTTTTTCCCTACACGATGGTGTAAAAATTAAAACTGTGCGACATTTTAAAGTTTAAAAACTTTTAGTAGAAAAAAATTGCAATACCGAAATTCATTTAAAATTTGAAAGTGTTGCCATGCGCAAAATGACGTATGCGTTACGCACAGATACGTTTGGCCTTTATAATATAGATTGTTACGGAGAGAAAATAGGAAAATTTGAAGATTTTAGCGTAATGTGCTATTTAAATGATACAAATACATACATTCAATATGGCTATAAGTATTATATTTATGATTTATTCTGATAATTATATATGCTGTTTTGTTAAGTATTAAGTTGATTATTTTCAACTATTTATTTACTGTTTCCTTTTTTATTAAATTCAAGCTTATTTACTCTTATTTTTTATTTAAATTCTTTAATTTTTAATTATATACTATATTAATAATTATTTATGTCAAATTATCATTTATTTATTTTTATTTCCTTTTTTTAAATACTAGACTCTCTTTCCTTTTTTCACGTTATTTTATTTTTATGTTACATAAAAAAATCATGTGCTGTTATTGCATACAATTTTTTTACTTCAATTTTTTTAAATTCAAAACAAAATTTTTGCCCAGTTGGCGACGGATGAAACACGTGCAAATGTGGTGCGTAAACAACATCTATGCCAGAGTTTTTTTGGCACTATTTTTGATTCCTCTTCGTATTGCGCCAAACGGAACATGGTACGGAACTCTTCCCCAGATCACGTTTGCGCGATTTTTATCTGACGTCAATTTGGCAAAATCTTTGTTTTCAAATACTAATCACAATATACATTTTTAAATTATTTTCTATTATTTTAAAAAGAATATTAAATAAATAAAAAATATTTAATATTTAATATTAAGTATTAACGGTACTTCTAGGTTATCCCGTCGACCAAAAAATTATCGCCAAACTATAAGATTAAATGCCAATAATGGATGATCGTGAATGTCACATTCAATGACATTAAATGCGATTCACGTGTTTAAAATGTCATCACGTGGTTTTTATTTCGACTTATTATTAATTATCTACTAATTATTTGTTTTTTTGTCTTTTAAAATAAAAATTATGTCAACATGTATAATTTGGCTATTAGTTTGGCGATTTGTATAATTTGGCGAAATTGGTTGACGGGATAACCTAGAAGTACCGTAATAACTATAGAACAAAGAAACTGAGATCATTTTAAACAAGTAAGAAAAATCATGCGTTAAGCATAGATTATGAAGCACTTTCCAACGTTTCATGAAATCTTGAACAAAACTTCGTTATTTAAGTAAATAAGAACATAAAGTCAAATATAGCCAAATATGTATTCCAGTACTATTGAACAGCCCTGTATTTGATCTGTCAGCTAATATATATACTATATAATGGAAAAATTTAATTTAGCAAAAAATGCCTAGTAGCTTGAAATTTCTCTTTCAGCAATTTATATTAATAGATAGAAACATACTTGATTACTTTGTTCATCCTTGTAGTTTGCCTGGTACCTTTATTACAGTGTTAAGCTAATATGTATTTTAAACTAAAACACTGTTAAAACATTTGAAATCACTTTCTCATAAATTATCAATCATAGGCTCCATGTACCCAATTCTTTGAATGGCCCTGTATATCATTTTATCTATATTCTACAAACATTTATTAGTAAATTTAATGCAGTTCAGCGTAAAAGTGCATAATTTATTTAACAATCACGTTTTAGTAATTTATGCTCATATTCAGTAACGTTGACAAGCTGTTTTGGGTAGGCCTCTATATTAACTATAGCATTCATACACACCATATAATAAGCATAAACTTATACGCGCATATCGTAATTAAAATGCTTTTCATCCATCCATCAGTTATCATCGGATACATATACAGTATTTCGGAAAGAATGTACTATTTGAAATCAAGTGATTTGAAGTAATAATTATCTATATAATAAAGGTCTAAGTCATGCGACTGTCAGTAACAGTTCCGGGTTGATTGCTGTACACATTTTATATGCCAAGCCTTCCAATCGACAACTGTTACATCAATCGTACATATGTGACAAATCTCTAAATAAAATTCTACTAGTTTTTTTCATTTAAATAAAAATCTATCAATCATTTAATTTGAAATACAGGTACTACTTGGTTATCCCGTCGACCATTTTCACCAAATTATAAAAGTCGCCAAACTAATAGCCAAGTTATGCATGGTGACGTAATTTTTATTTTAAATAACGAAACAATGGCACATATGTCATATACGCACCACATTGGAACGTACTTTTTTTCCCTCGCTAATTTGGCTTTGCACATTTGTGCCATGGAGAAGATTCGTTTAATAAGTTTATAAGCAAGGCCACCTTATCATAATAACAGGCCCGCTAATCATTAGATTTCCTTTGTCTGCAGTGCACGTGGTCAAAAACCACATGGTTTTCCCGTTGTTAGCGCCCTCTGTCCCTCAAACATATTTTTAAACAAGGCCACCTTTATCATAATAACAGGCCTCACAATATCAAAAAGTATATGGGAAAAAATGTCTGGATAGTTGCGAACTCATTAACCTACTTTGTCCCATACGTAATGCCACCTGGTGCATATTACTAGTAATATTCCATAAAAAATGCATAGGAAAAATAAAACTATATTATTGACAATACTATAAAAATATTTTTCAAATTCCACTAAAAAAATACGTAAAAAATAACTTATTTCAACAATTATTATTATTTTTTCAAATACATTGAAAATGAAGAATTAAATGTAAGACTTAAATGGTACTTTATAATGTAGAGTCATTGGCGTTATACAGTAAATCCTCCATAACAGACACTCCCGAATAGCGGACACGTCTATTTAATGGACATTTTTCCAATCCCCACTCCAAAAACCTAAATTTTGGGGTACTTCTCTGTTATCTCGTCGACCAATTTCGCCAAATTATACAAATCGTCAAACTAATAGCCAAATTATACATATTGATATAATTTTTATTTTAAAAAACGAAAAACAAATAATTAGTAGAATATTAATAAAAATACAAAGTCGAAATAAAAATCACTTAATGTCATTTTAAATACGTGAATCGTATTTAATTCCATTTAATGTTAAATTCAGGATCCTCTATTATTGGCATTTAATCTTATGGTTTGGCGATAATTTTTTGGTCGACGGGGTAACCTTAGTAGTACCAATTTTTGTATGTTTAACCTCTGAATAACGAACATTCCGAATAGCGGACAGTAATTTTGGCGATAAAGGATAAGAAATACTTTTTAATGAGAAAAATAAAATAAAATAAAAGGCTTTTAAGAAAATGTGTCACAAATTTTGTGATCACAGACAAATGCAGGTAGTGGGCTTGAGAAAATGAAAAGCACATTTCCGACACAAATTACGAATTACGCGAAATAAGTGAATGAATGAAATGCATCAGGAGTGAAGAAATTTCCGAATGTTGCACTAATATTGTTGATGAGTCACCTGCTTAAGAAGAATCAATTGATGTATGCGATTATATTCCTTCAGAAATTTCGACCAAAGCTGACTAAATCAGTGATGGTAAACAGATACTGAAACTAGAGAAGTTTCTTGCAATATCAAGAATTTTCATGGAGCGAGAAAATAGAATGAGCAATTACACAGATATTTTGGCGGAAAAATGATTTAGAAGTGTTAAAACTATTGCGAAAGATAAAATTTCACATTGAAATGCAATCACAAGCAAACACAAAGTTTTGTAACAGATTTTTTTCCCTAAGAATGTAATAAAATAGTGGGTAACGGTATGCACCAAATTTTATTTCAGTTTTAAATGCTTAAATTTTTTTTTGCATTTCTGATAAATCAATAATACACGTTTTAAGACATACAAAAGTCAGTAAATGAAATATTAAGCATCTCTTACAAGGAAGGTATCCATACGGGCATACCCCGAAAAATCTGAAAAAACTACAGAATGTTCTTCTCATGTGGATACATACGTTTATAAAAAAATTTCGGCGGAACCTCCATATAATACCCGTACAAAAATAATGAAATTTTCGTTATTTGGCGATTTATCTCCGGTTGGCGATGGAATGTAATTTCAAGAAATACTTTATGTCAAATACACTTCAAGAAAAAAAAGTTTCATGTTGAATTGTTTTGATATATTTAATTTAAATAATTTTAGTTTTGTAAGTTTTAGTTTGTTTCAAGCATAATTTTGTTATATCGATGTTTATATTTATTTATATTAAAATTTAATCGTCAAAATTTGAGATTTAAAACGCAATTCATAATTTAAATTAATTAAATTTGTTTCAAGCTCAAAGTCCAATTGAGAATTGTCGATGAGATTTGGTTGCTGTGGAAACATTTGGCTTTTATTTTTGAATACGCTTAAATGTACGAAGGTAATTTTTCTCAATATTTTTTTTTAATCTATGAAAACTTTTTTTCCAGTGATTTATAACTACTTCAACAAGTAATACATAGATGTAATACGATATTTATATATATATAGGTATATAATATATTAAAGTCTCTCATTGTTTATGTTTAAATTCATTAAATATAATTAGGATGAGCGAAGCGAATCCTCTACTAGGCCACTCAAATTACAATTTGTCGTACACTTTACAAAAAAACTATTCAATATTTTGATTTCAAATTAAACACAAAAATAAAATATGATCTGTAGATTTGCAGAATATAATATTTTTACAGTAAAACGTTAAAAAAATATTATTTTAATTAATTTATTTTACATGCATTTCCAATACGGACGCATTTTAGCAAATAAATAAAAAATGAAACGCGTATATTTTCAGAAAAAAATATATAAATCATGGAGTAAGCAATTAAAGATAGAATCACGATTAATTTAATAAATAAAATATGTTTTCATTATTCAGCAAAATCGTTTGTACAAATGACACTTAAACATCTTAAAAAAATTGTATTATGGATTTTTTTTTTGGTAAAGTGGCAACAAAAGAATTGTAAACAAATAAAATGAATTGTTAAATTTGTTATATAAATGAAAAAATTAAAAGAATTGCGTGAACTTGTTGCCTCGATTCAAGCTCTTTATAAATGTACTAAAGGAAAAGTTGGCCGATTCAGAAATGACAAGTGGACTTCAACCATTTCTTACTTTATCATTTGTATCGAAAGTAATGTTACGTTCTTATTTGTGGACCGAAAAAGGTTTAGTGAACGGGACTTTAGACTTTGTTGCACGTATTAAAGAAAACCACAAGCCACCAGACTAGATACCGCGAATAATCATGGATAAATTTGAATACTACAATAATTTAACTTAAAAGAATTTGTGCGTACCAATTCCCCCAATACAGTCGTCTCCCTCAAATCCGCACAGCTTGGGACCAGAGATTTTGCGGATTTTAGAATTTTGCGGATTTCTGGTCATTGCTTTGTTTACATTTTTTAAACAGTAATTTGAATGCAATTAATAATCCAATTGAAATTATAATGTATGCTTACAATATAATAAAATATTAAAGTAAGTAATAAACTAAAATAATAAAAAATTAGATCATTTTTAAAATGATTAAAATATTAAAAACAAAGGTATAATTAATAATGTATGATTAAGTGTTCATTATAAAGATGAAATGTATTTTGAATAAATTATTCAATGAAACTTGCCTCATAAATAATGTACAATACTAATTCAGATCAAAATAATAAAGTAAGGAGGTTTTATTCCAGGTTTAGCCACACTTAGTGACAAAAAAAAAAAAAAATAAATAAATAAATAAATAAAAAAAAATAAAAAATAAAAAAGCTTGATTAAGACATATATATTTGGTAAGATTATGATTATCATTGATGACAGGAATATCTTGAATTTTTTCAGAAATAAATTTATTTTTCCTTCAAGAGAAAACATTAAGACAGTAATAGTAACAAAAATTACAAATTAAAATATATTTGGAATTGATATAAAACAAAAAAAGTAAAATTTTGTCCTTATATCTGAACTGAATGCTTCATTGTTTACATCCGTAAATTATGTGCGGATTTTAGGTTTGCGGATTTGAGGCAGTCTACTGTAATTGAATTCTGGAAATATGGAAGCATAAATTGCTCAAGGAAAGAATTTCTTCTGCAGTTAGCTTTTGCTGTTACAATTCATAAATCCCAAGGTTTAACATTAGATGAAGCAGTTGTAGATATTGAGGATATATAGGCACCAGTTGGCTTAAAAACGTACGTAACGTTGTCAAGAGTGAAAATCCTTCAAAATTAAGCATTCAATAGAAATCTTCCTTGCGAAAAATTCTTTAATATCAAAAATTCTCATGCACTAACATGTATAAAAACGAAGAAATTAGACTAATAAGTTTTACAGTTAAAAATTCATAGTATCGACGAGAGCACATTTCAAATGTTTTTCCAGAAAATAGGATTTTGAAGAAGTAACTTTCTTTAAGCTTTCTTCAAATATATTATTCTAAAATAGCTATCAAAGATTATTTGATGTTAATTACAAAGATTGGAAACATGCATATTTTAAACAACTTTAAAAAACACCAGTGGCTACTAGAAATTGTAAAAAAAATCTTTAAAAGAATTTTTAGTTGAAAATTTAAAAATATTTTGTAAAAGTTTGCTTCGAAAATATTTTTTTATGCCAGTCTTACATCATAAATAGAAAATTCCTAGGAAATTGATAGTTATTTGGCTGAACTTACATTTGTAGAATTAAAATGCGCCAAAACATAAAATAACGTTTTTGTTTAATAAAGATGCAAAAATAATATTAAAAAATATTGTTACTTTCAAATATATGCTTTATAAAAAAAATGCTTCGCGAATCCAAACAAAGCATTGGCTTTTGCTAGTTTATATTATGATTATGGAACTTATTTGACGGTTCCTAAACGTGTCAATGTATTTTATTTTTATTATAACACCTTCCTTAAGTAAAATTAAAATTTTTATTAAAATGTTTATATAAAAGGTGAATGTTTTAAAATATGATGATTTAAAAAACATCAATTGGATTTAATTAACTTTTTATCACAGAATGAACCTACCTTTATTTCATTATGATGAGACGTACCATTTGAAGAAACAATAACAAAAAAAATTTCAAAAATATATTACAGAAATGTAAAAATATTAGAAAAATTAATAGTGATTCTTTTCAATCGGGGCAAAAAACATGTATCTTACAAGAAGTAGGTTATATTTTGCACAATTATAATCCATATAACCTTTTCCTTTAGATATTTCTGGCTTCTTTTTTCTGGATCATAACCAGGCCTTTATGTTCGAAGATATCGGTTATAAAATATGTCAGAATCAGGTGGAAACTAACATTCTTTTATTATGATTCTTATTAAATATAGAATAATTTTCTTGGCAGATGATATTTTTTTCTTTAAAGTTCATGCTAAGTTATTGTAGAATGAATATCGTTGATATTTTTAGATTGATACCAATTGATTCTAATTATACAAATGTTGTTACGTTTTTATAGCGATTTCGAGGCTCTTTCTTCCTACACTGTTTTTTGTCTAAGATGTAACAATGTGTTCTTCACGTGTTTTAGGAAGGATCATTTTTAATCTGCTTTAAAATTTTATGGTATAGTACGTATGAGAGCGATCTGCCTAGTGGGAAACGTTGCGTTTATCTGTTGGAATAGCAGTTGTGCAAGTAAAACAAAACTTCAAAATTACGTCATTATAGCATGACTTTTGTTTATAAAATCTGTTTCTACTACCTATTAGTGATATTTATCTATTATTGCCAGACATTTCCAATGTTGCTAAGATCCTGACAGATCTATTTAAAAGTACAAGGAAACATGTCATCATTATGTCATTTTAGAAAGCTTTAAAATTGCAAGATTACCTTTTGGCTGTTAGACGACTATAATTAATTTGCCAAACATAAATTGAGTAACAAAGTTAGTAGCAATAGCTTTTAAATCTCGAAACAAAAGTGCGGGTTTGAAGTGTGGTTTATAGTTTATAAAACATATTTCCCGCTCATATCATTTTAATAACCTTGAAAACTGTAACATATTACTCTTTGGCTATCAGAAAACCTATATTTAATTTGCCAGACACAAATTCGCTTGCAAAATAACGCCAGACGCCTTTAAACCTGGCAATGAAAGTGCCGGTTTGAAGAGTGGTTTATAGTTCATCTGTCACAAACTTCACATTTTTCAATAAGTGTCAACATTTTTTTTTGGTACTATGTATAATGATATTAGTCTCAAAAGTGGAAATTATATGGTTTACTGTAAAAAATTATAAGGAACGTAAAAAATATATTCGAAAATTTTAGGAACTAATCTGATAGAATTTTTAAACCTTAATAAACCTTAAAATTCTTTTGTACCCTTTGAATTGTCACAACATTAAAATCTTAAGAAAACTTCAGGGGGGAAAATGGTAATTTTTTTACAAACGTCATAAAAACTATTCAAATACTCTAGAATAAATCTTCTCTATTCATTTAAAATTCATGTCAGGAAAAGTTAACTGGCGTCTTTCTCCATTTATTACGTATATGGAAAAATTATTTAAAATTTTATTCTGAAAAATTTACTAAAAGGAAATTCATGGATTCATTTCCTGCAAAAAAAGTACAAACCCTGAAAAACACTTCCATCAATGTTTCAGAACCTTTTTTGATTTATTAAATATGCAGATTAATTTGGGAGATATCAAACGATTCTTATCTTTATTATATGAATGCTTGTTTGTTTAATAAAATGCGTTAGTTAAAGTTTAAATTTTCGTTAATTTATGGAATCAAACTGTTAATTACCTGAACCAAATCGTTATTCAACTGAAAAATGAATTTCAATTTATATATATATTTTAAGAGAATCTCTTTCGGCTCAATTCTATTTAACATCGCGCAATGTACATGCTTATAACACCTCCATGGCACTTCCTCCAGAAACTTAAATATACGTACTTTAAATATTTTAAATTTCGCTTTTCTCTGAATTTTTAAACACCTGGTACCTTATTATGAGCGATTTAAAAAAGAGACTTACACGATTTTTTTTTGCTCTGCCGAAATTTCGGACTTGAATGAAATATTTTTATTGAAAAACAGCATGCGCGAATGATCATGACTACTCTAAGAATAACATTTTCTTACTTTTATTACAATGAGAAATTACGTATAATTTAACATAAGCATATTCGTAACATTTTATTACTTCAGCATTTAAAAAATATATTATCTTATGTTCATAATCTTCGAAAAATATGTTTAGAAGCATGAGAAATGAAGACTAAAATCGTTTAAGCAGAATGAAAGTAATTAGTTTGAGTGAGTCTTGCGAAAACAATATTATCGATAACTTAAAAGATTTGTTTTAGATTTTAGTGATGTGATAATTAAATTAAAATGATTTAAGACTTGGTTGTTCTAGATCTTTATCTGGCTAACTAAAATATTTCCTTTCAATTACTGACAGCTTAGATTGACTACCGTTTCAAAGTAAAATGAATGTGTTTAATTAAATGAAACTTATGCATATTTTCTTCACTTTATGTTAGAAAAGTTCTTTGTATTTTGAAATCATTAATGTTAAAAACATTAAACTTGACAAGATACATTTTCTTAATCTAATCTTTGAATACAGAAATTAAATAAATAAATATGTATACATATAATTACTTAATACAGACAAAAACTCTTTTAAAGATAATTTTTCTTATGTTTATATCGAGAATAAAAGTTATTTTTTATAATTATAATTATAATTATTAATTTAAGTTTTCTAAGATTGCACAGAAAACAAAAAGAATAAAATAAGAAAAAAATATTTTTATCGTTTAATATTTGTTTGCAACATAAAATAAATTCTAATTTAAAAATATTTTATTAATTAATATAAACTATACAAATACGATATACTTTATGTTGAAAAAATAAGTTATTAACCAATAAAATTATCTAACAAACGTTTACGAAAATCTGTGGCAGTAAAATAAACTTGTTTTTAAATATGCATCTCAAATTATAAAACATGTGCATTTTTAAAGTTTCTACATATAAAGAATGCTTTACATTATCGTGAATAAGTCAGTAGAAGCTATATTTTACTTTGTTCTGATAACATTTTATCCCAGAATCATAATCATTGATTCTTTTTTATCTTGAGTTTGTTTTAAGTTATTGATAAGTTTGATGTCGGCATGCACTAAAACATCTCAAAAGATTTCAACATGAACGTCTAAGTAAAATGTTTTCTATCAAATAAAGATCTTAAAAAAGGGGAAGATATAAAAGTTTTTCTGGAGTTTTCAATTAGTCAGAGCATAGAAGGTCATTAGAAAGTATATCATCGAATTCCTTTCAGAAAATATTACTGCACTTTTTCCGTTTTTTTTTAAGTTTGCAGACACTCAACCATTCAAAAAGTAAGTCATAGAATAGTTCAAAAGAGAATAGAAATAATTTTGTTGAGAGTTTCATTGTTTGAGATGAAATGGTGTATTTAGTGAAAAAGAAATCAGAGTATTTAGAATTTAGAGGGAAGTAAACCCTTTCATTTTCATTCATTTTGAAATTGAAAAAAAAATGCTTTTGTTAGATAAGGTGTCAGGAAGATTGAATTTCATTTCCATTTGTCTACTTTCTTAATTAGTAAACTGTCAAGTAAGTGCATTATTCGTCCTCTGAGGGTTCCGTACAATAAATATATGAGTTATTAAATGTATTATTGTACTAGTCGGAATTAGCAATCCCAAAACTTTCTTCTATCTCATGCATGTTAATATTTCAAAATTCGCTGCACAGTGCTAAAATTAAATGGCAATCTATTTCCATCATCAGGATTCTGAAGGTATGAAACACCGTGCCTTAGTTCTTGAAACTGGACAAGTGTGGATAGTGGGGAAAATGCAGAACAAAAGGGTCATCTGTTGAGCAATATACACCAAAACATAATCTTCAATAATATTTATCAAGATATGCCTGAATCTGAAGTTTGATGAAAATTCGTGCATTAATTCTTTAGTTATAGTTATCGAGGAAATCGGGATAAATTCAGCAGAATAACGCCAGCTGTTGCGCGAATGGCTTTAAACTGTAAACATAACTAGACCATATCAAGAATTCACTACATCCGAAGTTTGATGTAAATCCGTGCATTAATTCTGGAGACAGAAGTTTATTAAAGAATATCCCAATTATAAATTTTAATAGTATCAACTGTAAGAGTTCTACAGTGTTGGTTATACGTTCCAAATAAAGAGTAACTCAAACAGATTTTAACAAGCGCATACTCGAGTACGGCATTGTAATTTACTCGATTGCTTGGATTGAATATTTAAAAGCATACACTACCGGTAACTTCTTTCTTTGAAGCTTTACAAAAGATCACATTTGAATTCCGCCGCTACTCAATGATTTTTAAAAATTGAGACATAGTTTAGAAGAGGGTATGGCCTTCGCTTTTAAGCTTGTTAACTAAAGTGTGGAAAGAAATGGACTGTAAGTTTCATGCATGATGTATAACGAAAGGTGCACTTATTGAATATCTGTAAGAAAAAATAAGCTCGTTTGTTTTCAATTTGATGAATGATTTGTTCGTATATAGTTGATATTATTGATCATTGAAAGTTGAACATTTTTTCTTGACATCTTGCATCTTAGTTTTTGCTTTTCGTTGTAAAATGTTCATTAAATATGTGACGATGGTTAAAGTTACCCACTCTTCAATGTATTAAATGTAAAACAAAAGGGGACTCATTTACTGTTTCATGATGCTTTGAAACTATGCGGTTAATGAATTGTGCTGCTCTAATATTGTCTTTTTCCTAAGAATATACCTATTTACTCATTCGTAAACTTTAATTTTCTTTCTCTGCTTCCATTACAAAGTATTTATTAAAATGTTACAGAGAACTACTACATGCTTTAGTGTATCTTATCATAGGTACACAAGAGATTTCATTTACTGTTTCGTGTTGTTCTGAAACTACAATGTTCTCGTTAACAAGGCAAATAGATCTGTCCCAATAGAGGTTTGATGTCAAGATCGCTATTTTCTAATCTACGGTAATCATTGAAACTAAATAAATAAACACTATGCTAAGCATCCCCTAGTGCTATCATATAATTGGATAAGGCATTTATAGGGGATAATTTGTTTATTTGTGTAATCGCTATAGGTATTTTAAGCGATTTATCATTAAACATGTTTAAAAGCTTAACTTGATAAATGTACTAGAGATTATCCCACTTTAAATCTTTCTCTTGAAATTTTACGTCGACATCACACTTTAATAATTTCGGATATTATTTCTAAACGTTATATTTCAATAATTTATATTTTTAGAAAAGAAAAAGAACCATTAAAAAAAGAATTAAAAAACTAAATTAAAATATTTTGAGAAAGTAACACTCTTGTAATGTTTAGGAGAGGAATTTTTACATGTGTTTAATTTTAAACTTTACAAATTAATTGGAGTTCTTTATGAATAAAATAATTTATTTATGTATGAAAATTTCTTCTATTTAATTAAAAAATAATAAACTTTCTTTTTTATTTGAAAATATACTTCTCCTTTTTAAATAATAATATAGATGTATATGTAAGTTATTATTTGTTTATGGAAGTGTGGGAAAATTTGCACTCTAATTTGGATATATTTCGTAGAAAAGGGAGTACATATTGAACGTTTAAAAGAAAAATTATGTGAGTTTATCTCCAATTGGATGTAGGAATTGTTGTGAATAGTCTGAATTAAATAATTATAATATATCATTGAAACTGGGATATTCTTTTATGGATACCCTGTATATAACGCAATTTTCACTGCACTGATGAAAGATTGCCAGAATGGTGCACAATTTATTGGGGTACTATAAGTAAATGAAAAAAATGTTCTTTTGCGAATGAAGGAAACACTGCAAATTCATGAAACACTATTACAAAACTAACTGAACATAATAATTAACATTTCTTACTAAACTCCTTTTTTATTGTGTTGAGATTGTTTTCCAAATGTGTTGTACCAAGAAAAAGATTGTGCAAAATGTGTTACATATATATCTCTGATTTATGTCATGCGATTACTCGTATTACTAACCCATTTGGAGGAGATTAATTGCATGCACAGTCATATCACTGTCTCGATTGAGTTCGTTGGCCAGCTTTAACCGCCATTTTGTTTAAAAATGGCAGCCATTTGACAATTTGAAAAATATAAAAATTTTAAAAGTGCTGCAAATAAATTATAAATTGGAATACATTTTTTTTCTTAGAAATTTAACCTTAATACAAGGATTTCGAAGCATATTTTGCTTTGTCTTTATCTTAAAAAATGGCTGAGATATAGAATTGTGAATTTTTAAAGTGGTTGACATTTTGAAACAATCTGATTTTCGTCATGGTGAAACTTTTGTATTTATAAACTGATTTGGATGAGATTAATTATAAGTATATGCCAATGTCACGATAGAGTTGGTTCGACAGCTTCTTCCGCTACCTTGTTTCAAAATGGCGGCTATTTACACTTTGCATTGCCGCGCAATGCTTAAATATTATTAATATACGTTAGTATAAATCCTCGCCATACTGGATGACATATGGAGAAATATCACAAAATTTGACGACCAAAAACTGTAACCATAAATAATGCCAACTTGGCTCCAGCTTACTAATTTGGAGGAATTCTCATTCAAATTCAGTATTGACGAGTATTCTCTTATCACTTTCGTCCCATTTTAGCTTCTTAAAATTTCAGTAATATTATCTTCTAGCAAAACTTGCAAAATTTTTAAACCAAAATATATGAATCCTCCAGGCACTCACCAAAAAGATTTTTTTTTTTTGTTCATGGCAGAAAATAGAATAATTATAAGCCTCGGTTATCTGGAATTTATTTTTATCACTATTGTAATTTGTTTTTTATGTTATCCGTAGACTACCGTAAATTTAAATGAATAAAAATGATATATAATGAAAAATATGTATTTTTTTATTTAACTTAATAAATATAATTAAAGGAATTTCATTCATTAAATTAAAAATAGTCTATTTCATATGGTGTAAAAATCTACTCATTAATATTTTTTGCCTTTCGATTAAGTGTAGAATTGTCAATTAAAGCATTTCGAATAACTTAATTTTTATAATTGCAGTCAATGATAATAATATTTATTTATAAATAAATTATTATTTAATTTTTTAAAGCTTAAAAATTTTGCCGAATTAGCTTGCTTTACAAATTAATGCAATTTAAACGTGAATAAATTAGTTTCTTGCATGAAATATAAATAAATAAAAACAATTTATTTAGATGGAAGAAACTAATCAAATTAAAGTTTTTACTGAAATCGAGAATCCGATTAAAATTGTCAAGAAACTAAGTATATGCAACGTAGATAAAATAACAACAAAAAAAATCTAAATTTTTGTATTTTTATCGAAGGATAAATTGTGAATGGAGTGTATAAAAAAGCATAAATGAATGACAAATAAGTGCTTTAATTATTCATAAGAGCTATTTCCACATATTTATAATGGATGCAAAATCATTTACTAATTACATTTTTTTAAATATTCAAATTTTTATTCATGTTTTCGATAACAACCTATTACCCTATTACTTTTTGAACACAAATTAATGAGAACAGGAATGCGAAAAAAGCATATGTTAATTTTTAGACCCAACAACTAAGTAGGTTTTTGTCACATGATTTCAGCTGGAAAAAAATCTTAAAATTAAAATATACATAAAAAAAATCTATAAAGAATTTTAAATAGAGTTTACATTTTCCATTTTAGAACAAGAAAAGCAGTAGATCGTAAAGAAAAGAATAAAATAATCTGACAGAACATTGTTTGTAACCACCATATTTGTTGCAGCTAAAATATGTTATTGAACATATTCTTCATAGTAAACAAAAACAAAAGTGTGCATTTACTTTATTGTATTTTTTTACCTGTAATAAAGCATTTTTTCTATGTTATACTTAACAAAAATGAATAAATAAGCATTTTAATTTGCAAAAGCAAATTAGTGAAGTGTTTCAAATTGAACCTTTCCCGTCATAATCATGAACAACGGTAAAGACAGATCAATCAGAAAAAAAAAATATTAATAAGACACTTAAGAAATTGACACTTAAGAAAAAGCTTTAGTCATAAATTAATTTTTATTAGTAACTAATTTGGTTTTTTTTTTAATTCACGCATTTTTTTTTCTAAATTTCCAATAGTTTTGATATGAATGTAATCATTTTCCTTAAGGAATAAGTATGTTGCACTAATTCATTTTTAATCAAATCTGAAACTTTTTATTTTTTCATCATCTAACAATTACATTTACATTTCACTAATGATCTTAAATTTAAAAAAAATTAGTGGGAATGCGTCAATTTTATGCATTTATTATGATACCTAATTACGAAAAAAGCTTTATCAAAAACGTCAATAAATTATTTTTTTGCAATGATATAGAATTTCTCAGAAATTAATGATTGCGAGAATCAAGAAAAGATTATATCTTCGGCAATTAAATTAAAAAATTATGTTTGTTTATCTTACAAACTCTAATTTCATTTTAAATATTATATTTTCTTCTTTTTAGAGTTAAAATACTTCATCTGTGTCACTTTCAGACAGTTGGTCTACTTTAGCGAGCGTTGTTGGGCACATAATTAAAGCATAAAGAATATCAGACGACGATTTAGCACCTCACCTAATCGGTAAATGTCTTAAAATAAACTTATTCATTTATAAATAAGTTCTAAAATTAAAAAAAAGACACATATTTATAGTCATTGTAAACATCCCTCGCACATCATACATATAACTTTAGCAGTAGAGAATGAATGAAAAATCAATTACAGATCCATCTTTGTTCAAAATTGTATCTTAAAACATTTATCCAACATTTTTACATTATCTAACACAAATCCGGATACCCTATAATAGATAATTTCAGGTTTACTCGAAGAAAAATTATTTATAGCTAAATGAAATAGAATTTCAAATTTATTCATGTATAAAAAGTATAATAAGGAAAATATTTTGTTAAAAATTTATTTTTGAAATATTTTTATTGTATCAGCCATTTCAAAAACTACAAAATACACAGATGACGAAAATTTCAGGAATAAATAAATGTCATACAAAAAATTCTAACCTTGTAAGATATCATTTGCGATTTTTATATCTCTTTCACGTTAAGATTTTTAGGTCGGTTATAAGAATTTATTTTATAAGAGCCTGAAACCTGGGCTTCTTGAGTTACAGTATACACTGCCCATATAGAGAACATAACAGGAGATAATTTTTAATTGAAAGCTGTATTTATATTTAATGTGCTATTTTAGACTGTCCATTAACAATGCCAAAAAGAAATTTTATAGAAAATATATTAATTACTGGGGAAGGGGTATAAGTATGACAAAGTTAAGGTTCCACTATCTTTCCTAGCCACTGTAAATGGATTTATAAATTGATATTTGGATGAGAACTCCGCCTATGCCTTACCTGATCAGATGGATATTTTTAATTTCTTGTTTTAAATTAAAAGGAGCAAACCATGGGCTTATCGAAATAAAGTTAATCTATCGCTAATCAGGGTGAAATGACGAATAATTCATGGGATTTTAACTTCAGAAAAATTCTATTAAAAAACTCCAATAAAGCATCCAAAGTGTTATAAAATATTTAAGTTTTAAAAAGGATAAGAAATTTCGATATATTTTTTGATTGTCCATCAGGTGCTTAAACATTTAACTCTGTCTGAACTGAAATCTGTCAACGAAAAGTCAGATTATTATTTTCTGTTGAAAATAAAAGAAAATTTAGTTAATTAAAATATGTGTTTCATCAGAATACGATAGGAATTGTATTTAATGAAAAAATATTTATTTCATATGTCACTTAATAAGAAGTTATGAAAAATATTTTTAAAGGGATAATTGTCACCCCAATTATTGAAAAAAAAGAAGAAACCATACAAAGAGATTATCATTTGAAATTATAAAATATCTGTTGTTTCATAATAAATATTATTATTGTGAAATAATTTCTCCATTTTTACATACAAATTTATTGAAATAAAGCAATGATGCGAGATATTTCAGGAGATATGAAGTTATAACAAAGAGGGATTGATGAAGACAATCTATTTTTTTCTTTAAAATTTGTAAAATATTGTTTAACTGTAAATTTCGACAGGTATCCACTCTTTATTATTTTTGATAAACATTATTCATAGTTAATAATCGTTGTAATTAATATTACATTTTCATCAAAAGTTTATCGATCCTGTATATTCCTTTTTTCAAATCATATTAAATTCTTCTTCTTAACATTCTTTGAATATCTTATCTGTAGACTCATTTATAATGTGCCTTGTAGCTGCAACATTCAAACTCGAGATATTATGTGTAATATTTGCTATAGCTGTTTCCATGTCTTTAATTTCCCTTCTTTGCTATTTCGATATTCTCTGGTATTTTTGACGCATGTTTTGCTTGAAGTACTTCTGATATCTTTGATCGAAAACAATAATTCATTAGTGACAAAGAATAATTCACAAACAGAACATAAATATTTAAAAGAATCTTGTGGTGTAAAATGACGAACTGAGGATTATTTGTCATTTTTCTCTGTTGCAAAATCTTTCACTTTCCCATTTTGAGTTGAAAGTATTATGTTTAATCTTCCGAATCTGTGTTTATTGCTTCGCAAACGCATATGTACTGTATCACCGAAATCCGAAGTTTTATTTAAACAAATGTGAGAATCATTGTATCAACCTTACTTTATCCGAAGTTACAGAAAAAACATCACAAAAAATAGTCTCAATTACAAGCTTCGAAATCTTTTACAGTGGAGGGTGGGTAATCGTAGAATATTTATACACATAGATGCTATGTCAAAAGGAAATGTGATGATGTTTTCAAGATGCGATGATATTTCCAAGTTGGGATACCGTTGCGTCGATAATAAAATTGCACTTTGTAACAAATTATAGGATATTGTTGTGGACATCATCCTTCCCTCCCTCCCACACACACATATTTTCTTATTTGAACAATCTAATCTATCATACATACCAGAAGAAATGACACTAAAATTTGATAACAAAATGTGATGCTGCTACCCAGACAACATCTTCTAAAATAGAGTTTCATCGTATGTAATGACTGAATTCTATTCCGAAATACTATGGTTGGATGTCCAAATTTCTAAAATAATCAATTTTTCTTAAGTACAATAAAGTTCTGATAAAGTAAAATAAAATCTGGTAAACATTGTTTTTATTTCCTATAACTTCAATACTAATCGAAATATCATTCCAACTAAAAAACAAAAATATAAATATTTTACTATTTTTTGTCAATATTTATTGCGTTATGTTTGAAATTCAACAAGCAAAAACTTTCATATACTCAAAGAAGCAGATAATAATCCATATTACAAAAACTTGCATTTGCATACAGCTTGTTGATTTTGTGTATGAAGAATAAAAACATTCTTATATCCTGAAGAAATATAATTTCTGTCAGAACACTATTTTTATACTTTCGTTAAAATGCAATGCTTGTATCTGCCAATTACTCATGAATTTGTTATCGCTTTATTCCGAAATTATATTTTACCTATAACTCAATCTAGAAACTCGACTGAAAATGGTATTTTATACTAAAATGTATAGATTTTGTTTTTCAAATGCTTGAAATTTAGTCAGATAATCCGCTTTTCTTGTTTATTTTCTACACTGTAAAACATTTGGGTAACGTTACTCCATAAAATTAGTGGCAGCCAAGCTTCCACAAGTTTTATGGTGGCATAATCGATGTAACCAGTTTAACCGGTTTAACATTACACTAATATGTAATGTTAAACTAGTAACACATGTTTAAACTACACCATTATATAGTTAAGTGAAAAAAAACAACTCCATAAAATCGGAGGCAGGAAAGCTGCCTGCAATTTTATGGCGTAACGTTACACAAATGTTTTACTATGTAGTTAAGTTTTATGATATATCCTTTTATTAAATTTTCTTGTATATTTTTTTACTGAAATTTAGATATTGAACTTAGTGATCATGAGGATAAAGAAACCTTTTTAAACAACACTACATATCAAATTGATCAAAAGTTAAAAAGAATATCAAACCTTTATTATGAGCCGACGTGTTTCCCAGATAATGGACAGATAATGGCAGATAATGTACTTTTGATTGGAAAATAATTGCTAAAAACTGTTATTGATATCAAATCAAATAATTCTTTTATCGTGAGCTTTAAACTCTGAGTTTTTGTACATTAAACATTGATCCTTTTCCTATAATAACATAAAAAATTATCTCCAATTTCTCACAAGCATACACAGGGGAAATGCTTAATTTTGCTATCAGTTTTATAAGTAACAATCGAAGTAAATTCTCTGTACTTTGGAGAATCCAGAAGAGAAATAAAATATATGTAAGAAGATGAGTCATACGGAATTAAAATTTCTATTTTTACAAAGTTCTATTTGAATTGCTTTCTCTGATCATTGATCTGGAATTTAGGAATCCGAATTTAACAAACTTCGTGCATTAGAATTGACCTAATTTTTTTTTTATCGTGCAACGTAATTCTGATGATATTATGTAAATAAAATATTTGTGACCACTTCCAGTGCCAATACATAATATGTGAAGAAAATATTTATCACCACTTACCTTCAAGAGACAAATAAATTTGTCCAATAAAAATAAAGAAATGTCATCAGGCAAATGTCATTGATAGATTCAGGGATGAGCTGATTGTTCTTAAATTTAAATGTTGCACGATTCAAAATTTCCTTTAGTTGCTCGCAGGGAATAAATGTTTGCGGGTTCGATCCACAGGAGAACTTCGATCGAATCTTTTTTCTTGCGATGAAGTCGTATTTAAAATTTTCTAGCTGGATACTTATTTTTTAAAACAAATTGATAAAAAATAATATTTTATTTAGTTTATTTCTTTTAAAAGCATACTTATTTGAATCAGTTGCAAATCAATTGTTTTTTTTTTTCTATTTTTAAGTGCATTATAATAAAAGTATGCCTTTATTTATAACTCATTTCAAATTTTTTATTGATTTTGTATTAATACTTTGATATTCCATTTAAAAACTTTTAAATTATAAATTTTTTGCAGCATTGAAATAAAAAAAGATTGTTTAAATAAATACGTTAAGTTGAATTAAATTACGTTTTCATACTGGTGCATCTTTATGCATTTTATCATGATTTAAATTCTGTACTAAAGTAAGTTTAAAACTTTTCATAGTAAATTCCTGATTTGCTTATTATTATTATTTTATTCGGAGCTATCGTGTTTAGTTAAAGCTTAAGTAAGAGATAAGGATATACTACTGTCAAACCTCGTTAACATGAACGCGCTTAACGTGAAATATTCTTAACATGAACAAAATTTTGATTCCCTTTGAGCAGCGGCGTGCGAAGACGTCAGAATTTGGCACTCAAACTCCCAACTTTTTCTTGTAACAGGCCAAAAATGTGCCCCTCCCCCCCTAAATTTCGTGTTTATGACAAAGTAGTTAACCTTCCAGTTCCTGTGAGTTATTTGAAGAATTACTTTCGAAATAAGAATATTCGTGATTGGCAGGATCGATGGTCCTTTAGCGATAAAGGTAGGGATACCTACATGGTATTCTGATGTTAGTTTAAATGATGTTACATCCTGATGTTAGTTTAAATTATATCTGTTATTCACAAGTGGCTGCATATTTTGTTTCTGCACATGGTGCGTTCCCTACTCTGCTCTACAAACGGGGAAGGCGAAATAATGATAAGTGTATTTGTGGAAAACGCTGTGACGTCGCGCACTATTTATTTGATAGTTGTGTTGTTTCAGCAGACAAGTTTAACCTAATTAGAAATAGATCCATAGAGTGGAATATCAGAAATGTTATATTTTTTCACATTTTAATTATAAGAAACTTTGTGCTATTTATAATGATCTGAATGCACACTTTACATTCATTCGTTACAAATTCTGATGTTGTAACTTGGTTTTATCGACAAGACTGTGAACTTTAAATCTTTGGACATGCTCCTGTTGTGTGACATAGTATATAAATTTGACCCTCAGCTAAAACTGTATTGAACTTTTCTGAATTTTACTTTATTTTATTTTATTATTTTTTAAGGCTTGGTGTTTATATTAGTTTTATTATATTTTTAGTTTCTGTTTTGTTTTGGAGCATGTATGATTTGTTCTTACATCTCACTTTATTTTGTATGTGTTTTGTTAAGTTTGTTAATTATTTTTTCTTTGTTCCGTCAGTCAGACGTTTGTCAAATTGTCAACAAGTGTTTTTTCATTTTTATCATTTTGTGTATTTTAGTGCCATGAGATATTATTGCTGTATGTGTTATTTATGTTATGGAATGGCCCGTTGTTTGTAATTTGGCTGGTTGGTAGTGGAATATTTCCTCCGGGGATTAAACACCTATGCCAAGTTTTTAGTGGGTGCCCCGGGTGGGTGATCCCCCCTAAATTTCGGCGCGCGGGGCAACCGCCCCTTCGCCTCTCCTTTCGCACACTACTGCCCTTGAGGTTCATTGTTAAAGAGGTTCGCCTGTATCTATTTTTTATAAATAATTATTCTCAATTCTATCCTAAAGTTTCTGTGTCTTCTGACAATGAACAGCAATAATTTAATTTCTGAGCAATTGTATACGTTTAAATATGAGATTTTTTTAATTATTGCATTTTTTTTATTTGCAAATATGTTTTATTCTTAACGTTTAAATTATTTTTCTGATGAATTTTCATAGTCAGTTACACCGTTTAAGCAAGAAGAGTTTGTAGTATTATAAACTCCATTGTTTGATGTTGGAACTCTAATATATTTGTAACCACAAAGAATATGTGGCAACTCATCACTTGTACTTATTTAACGGGGGAATGCCCTAAAATATATTCAATACTTTATGTTAAACTTCAAAAAATATTAACATACTGCATTTTCATCGAACACTCATATGTTTACATAATTTATGTAATTCTACCTAATCAGGAAGGAGCTGAAAATTCGATTACTAAATTTCATCTTTATTAGATTAAATTAAATTAAATTAAATAATTTAAAAATTAAAGAAAACTCCCAGTGCCTTCTTTTTTAAAATATAAATTTTGACTTAAACATCTGAAAATATTTATAAATAATAATTTACATCGATAGCAATAAATAAATGTATCTTTCAGCACGTGTAATTGAAAATAAAAGAAAATAATATAAAATTGCCATTTTCCTCTTTTTGTTTCTATTCAAGGAAAATATGAGTTTTCCTGATTATCGAAAAATCGATCTCCTCTTTTGCGATTGTTTTATATTCGGATGGAAGATTCGTGGTGACTTAGTTGCAGGTTTTATTACGTGTATTTTTTGTTATTTGCCTGATCGGTTATTTGTTGGTTTTGTTTTTGAAGCGCATCTGAAACAAAAATTATTATGATTTTTAACTAGAAAGATAAATATCTTCTGAGTAATAAGTTTAAATAAAGTAAGGAGTTTTTCATAGTCGATATGCAAGTGTTATTATTCAAGTGTTATTTTAATTTAATGATACATTTCTATACAAGAAATAATAATAATAAAAATTTCAAATAAAAACGAGCAGTTGATGAAAATAAGTATAGGTATTTAACAGAATCAATATTTGTACATTATCATTGATAGACAAAATAACAACTTAATAAAAAAGTTTTTTTCCGTTTCAATGACACATTTTGTCATGTTCGCGCGAAGAAGATTACAATACAGTTTGAAACTACAACATACTTATTTGTAATTCACAATACACATAGTAATAACGTAATACACATGATATTTCTAAATATTAAAAACATTGTTTTGAAAAAATATATATATGCAACATCACGGACTTGTAAGTCGAATGTAAAGAATTCTTAGTTTTGTATGTGCAAATACATGAATAGTATGGATAATCTTTTTGACATGTCATGCAAAAACGAAACATATAAATCGTAACACACAAAAATAATAATAATGTATTTTAATTCTTTAAAATATAATATCAGTTAGTAAAACGGAAAATATATGAAAATGGGTGCTTTTTTCTTAAAACACCACTCATTAGTACCAGTTTAATATTTTTGAAGCAACGAATGTATCATGGAATTTCAGGAAGTCATTTTCCATGCATCACGATTTAAAATTATTTTAGAAAAAAATTAAGTGTTATTTTTACATTAATCCTTTCATAGGTAAAAATTCATTTTATATTTTTCATGTTTATTTATTTATTCTTTCTAAACGCTGTCCAGACCCCTATCTACGGGGCGATAACCCAGGCTTATGGATTTGAATTTCTGGAAACGGGGCTAAACCGCCTCATGCTGCTAAGCGGTGTTCTGAACGAAAGACACTTATGCCATCTCAATGGCAGCTCTGTTTAACTTTCCATATAATAATTGTTGATGCCCTGACAGCGAAATCGGTTGATATAATATCTATATTATAAAGGCCAAACGTATCTGTCCGTAACGCATACGACATTTTGCGAATGGCAACACTTTCAAATTTTAAATGAAAATTGGGTATTGCAATTTTTGCTACTACAAATTTTTAAACTTCTGAATATTGCGCATTTTCAATTTTTACACTATCGCGTAGGAAAAAAATTTACTTTTAAATGAAATTTGTTTGAAAGCTGTATCTTAAATTGTTTTTGAAATATTAGTTTTTTTGTACTTTTAAATACAGCTTTTCTCATGTTGGCAACAGGAGTATTACATTTCTATTAAAAGCAAATGAAAAAAATAATTACTGTATCTTTATGTTGCCATTTCCTCATTAAAAGGGGAAAAACTGAAGTTTAAATATCTTCTGTATATATATTTACAAAATTTGATTTACACGTAGAAAAATATCAACATAAAATATCTATACTATTATTTTAACACAATCTAACTGATTGGTAAAGTTATCATACGAATTGAATCTTTCCAACTGAGCGAAAAATTGCCCAGGCCGCGACCCATATAGCACACTTGCCTCCCCAGGATGTCCTGGGGAGGATTCACATCCCAGGACCCTCATCCCCCAGGCATCCCTGAGGATGCAGAAAATTGTCACCAGGAGGTCCTCAGGAACCGAAAATGTCCGCTTTACAGCGTCCTGGGGCGATCCCTAGGACCTCCTTCAGGGTCCTCCCCGGGAGGTTCTGGGGAAGATTTGAGGAAGTGATATAGGAGAACTTTGGGAAACTTCAAGGTCACTAATATGTTCAAAAAAAAAAAAAATTAAAGCTATGATTTAATGAAAATTTTTTTTAGGAGAAAACGCGAATGTTTTATTTTTTTCTATTATTCAGACGGATTTACATATATAGAGATTATTCAGGAACAAATTTCTTATCTTTATTTTTCCCGCTGGATTTGAACCCCAGTACCTTGGTATTCCGGACGCGCACTCTGACCGTTATGCTGTCTGGACAGTAAGGAACAAAGGTTTCTAAGGTATAGATGCATTTTTACTCCGCTTTTGAAACATAAAACTAGGAAATGTCCTCATATTTTGTGCCTTTTGCATACACTCGAAATAAATTTAAGTTAAGAACTCTAAATAAATTGTCAATAATTATTTGTTATAACATAAATGTCTTTGGCTTTAAAAAATTTTACATGAAATTGTATTTTTAAAAGTTAAAAATATCCTTTTAGCTTTTAATACTTAAAATCCATTAAAATTGTTCAGTAGTTATAAAATTGATTATGAAATATATATTTTGACACACAATGAATGATGCAAAACGTTTCTGATGATATCCCCTATAAAATTTAATTTTAGTTAATAAAAATATTATTTCCAGAAATTGAAATAGCAAGAGATTAAAACACATAGTTTCTTTAAAATTATGAATTTTACAGAAATTTTAATCGATTTTTTTTCTTTTTTCTCTTGGTGGTAGATGGTAGATGGTAGATGGGAGGTGGTGAGTTTGTACCCAATCGCACCCGTCGGCCTAATCGTTCGGAGTTTTCCACGGTTTTCTTCGAATCTTAAACTTCCTTGCGTAAATACGGGTAGGTTCCTTTAGAAAGACCCTCACGGAGGGCAACCTTCATCCCTTAATATGTACCTTTTTTTTTTTTTTTTTTTTTTTTTTTTTTAAATGATTGACAAATAAAATCTAAGTGAATCCTTTCAAAAAAAATTTTTTTTTGCTCTATCTCGATCTTACTTTTTTTTACAGAATTTTTTATCGATATTTTTTCTTTTTACGCTTGTTTAAAGGTTCTCTTATTATACGAATTTATGAAAAAAATATGTAAATTTGCTTAGTCTTTTCTTTCCTACTGTTTAGTCTTTGAAATATTTCATTGTTACAGTTTCATTGTGGGTGACACCAGCGATCAAGAGATTCTGCTTTTGAAGGTGGTAGATGGGAGGGGCTGAGTTTGTACCCAATCGCGCCCGTTGGCCTAATCGTTCGGAGTTTTCCACGGTTTTCTTCAAATCTTGGATTTCTTTGCGTAAATACGGGTTAGGTTCCTTTAGAAAAACCCTCACGGAGGGCAACCCCCCCTCTCTTGATATGTCTTTGATGATTTTTTGTTTATGATAGACATATAAGCTCTAAGTGAATCTTTCAAAAGTAAAATCTTTTCGCTCTCTCTCTCTCTCTTATTTATTTTATTTTATTTATTTATTTTTTACAGAAATTTTAAGCGATTTTTTTTTCTTTTTACGCTTGGTAAAAGGTGCTCTTATTATATGAATTTATGAAAAAAATATATATAAATTTGCTTAGTCTTTTCTTAAGCCTTTTCTTTCCTACTTTTTGCTCTTTGAAATATTTCATTGTTGCAGTTTCATTCTGGGCCCCACCCGTGGTCAAGAGATTCTGCTCTCGAAGCTGGTAGATGGGATGTGCAGAGTTTGTAACCAATCGCGCCCGTCGACCTAATTGTTCGCAGTTTCCCGGGGTTTTCTTCGAATCTTGTATTTCCTTGCGTAAATACGGGTTAGGTTCCTTTAGAAAGACCTTCACTGAGGGCAACCCCCCCCCCTTCCCTTGATATGTCCCTCATGTTGATAATTGGCCGTCATAAATACAACCAATCAACAAACTCGTTTTAAAGTGATTAGGTATATTTTGACGAGTATTTATTAACAAATAATTAAATCCGTTACTTATGAAATTCTTATACGACGGTACGAGTTACAGATGTTTGGAGATTTACCACTTGTTGCGGGATTAAAAAATACTGTAAAACCACTGTATTATTTTATAACATAGTAAAATATTAAAATTTTGTATTTTCATCAATAAAACACCATTGTGCAAATTTGTATAATTTTATTATACCAGAATTTGGTGTTAAAATCCTTTGTAAAATTCTATCATTATACTGAAACACTGCTTGGGTTATGTAAAATAGAAACTATTAATAAAATTTTAATTTGTTACAAAATCATTTTATTTTCTTATTGTTATAAATAGAATTACTTTTCATTTAAACCTCCATTTAATTGTCTTTGAAAATTGTATGAAATATTTATATGCATAAAAAATACAATATGCACCATTTTTCATTTAATTAAAGACGGGAATATTTTTGTTGATTTCTTTACATGTAATTTTAGAAACTAAGATTTTAGGCAATTTAAAAAGCCTAAGAAAACTGATATTTTTATTTAAAATATAAGATATTTTCAATATATGTATATATTTCTTTTACATTTACTAACACAATTCTTTGTAACGCTTTTTCTTACAAATTTAGAAATAGTCTATTCTTGGAATATCGCACTTTATTTTTCTCTCTCTCTCTCATTGAGTGATCGGCAAAACGCATTCTCAGCTGACAACTGACTGGGGGGGGGGGGGGGGGCAGGATAATCTTGTTAAAAATTCGATTGTTGAAAGGTTGGGAAGGTTACTGCCTGAAGGTTGGGAAGGTCACTTGGGGTAGTGAAATTCCATTCAATTCAGTTGAAAACTGTGATAAAAATATTTGTTACTTAGGAAATACAGATAAATATTTATCTGTAATTTCAGAACCAAAAAATTATTTATATATCTGAAGTTTTCAAAATAGACTTCATTTTATCTTTCAGAATTTAAATAATAATAATATGTTTGATAATCTATAAAAGATATTAGAAAAAAAATTTGTTATTAAGTACAACTTACATTTAAAAAAATATTAATGATAAATAAAACAAAATAAGTTAAACCTTCAAAAATGACATTTAAATTGAAGCTTCTATTTAGAAAACAATTTCTTAATCAAATTACACTGGATAAATAATTGATAATAACCTAAATTAAACTTTAAATTAGCGTGAATTTATATTTTTTAAACTGATTTTATAAGAATGTATATTTTTGAACAGAAAATCTTTTCAAATAAATCATTTATTGGTATGTGTATGCGGAGGGGGGGGGGAGCGGCTCAATATTTATGTATTTTAAATCCAAATATACCATTTTAAATGAATTATCTTTGATTTTGTGTTATGTGCTCTGATAAATATGTCTAATTTCGTCGGGACACTTTTGTTTATTTTATTTCTATATATATATATATATACACAAAAACATTTAACATTTGGCATTAAGATGCATCAGGACTCAATTTAGATAATTTTCATAACAAAGTTTTAAAGGATACTCATAAACAAACTTACATTAAGATTTTTTTTTTTTTTGCATAAATATCTTTACCTCTAAATATCAGAAAAATATATGATATAGAAATTTCTTCTATTTAGAGATTTTAGTGTATTAATTTAGAAACTTACTATTTAGTTAATTTAAACAAGTTAAATTAATTTCTTAATTAATAAAACAAATAATAATAAAGCAAAACGCAATAGGTTATTTATTAATAATTAATAAAATATTGATAAATGAACAAAACTTGATTTAAAAGATATATAATAGTACTTAGTATATAAAAATAGTAAGTAACTGAAATAATAAATAAAATTTTTTAATTTAACTAAAAAGATTAAAAGTTACAGCAATAATTAAAAATAATAGCAATTTAATAACAAGTATCTAATTTGCTAATAAATAAGGAATTGAATAATTAATAAAATAAAATTAAGTCATTAAAATCGATACTGATTAAATTGCATTCGATATTTTATTAAAAAACAGTTGAGTATTGTATTCCTGAATCATTCATAAGATGGCGCCAGCACTGTGACTTCCTGGGCACTTCCCCAGGAATGACTAACCGGGTACATCCCCAGGAGGGATTTCCCAGATACTTCCTCAGGAGTAGCATCCCTGGGAAACTGCTCCGTGGGATGTTACTGGGAGCTCATTCCTGAGGACATCGTAAAAGACTCTTCCCCAGGACGTCCTGATCTTGTCATTTTAGTTTTAGGAGGTATATGGGATGGCTTGGAGCTCCTGGGGAGGTATTGAGGAGCTTTTGTGCTATATGGGGAATGGAACCCGGACACTTCTTACCAGGCCAATGCTTTACCTGTTAATCTATTTTCAATTTTTCGCTCAGTTGGAAATATTCAATTCGTATGATAACTTTACCAATCAGTTAGATTGTGTTAAAATAATAGTATATCTATGTATCCATCGTTCTATGGAGTTCCATTACCTGCGGCTTATTCTGCCGAGCTGTCTAAATGACAGACCAGATGTTATGGCCAATAAGGTTATCTAAGCGAAAAATCCCAGCCGGTTATCGTCCGGTTAGCTTAACAGGTAAAGCATTGGCCTTGCATCTGTAAATTTTATTCTTCATTTAATTTTCTAAATCTTGATACTTCTCTTGTACCTGTGACTTACTATAAGCCAAACATTGAAAAAAACTGATTCGCAGCTTTAAAACAAGTCGCTTAAACCTTTTTTTTTTAAAAAAAAGTCATTAAAACAAACTTAAAAAGTACAGGAAAAAATATTGAAACCCTTGTGATTAAATACATGTTTTTTTTATTTTCTGAAATCCGCATCTTTTGATAGGGAAAGTTCAAGTAATTTTGAGTAAAGTGCTATGCAGGAAATTTGCTGGAATACTCTTGAGATTTCACTAAATTGCAGTGTACATAGCGGATTTTCATACCATTTATACTTCAAATTTCTAATATATCTGTGCTTTATATAAAAATAGGGAAAGAAAAATTACTTGAAGCAATTTTCTATCCATTATATTTGATTCGCTTCTTAATTTTCTCATGAGTTTCTATAACTAGAGTAAAAAGGCTCTTTAATATTGTCTCACTTAAATACTTTTAAATATTTAAATTAACGACAGTTTATACGGTTTACCTTAATTTCTTATCATACATAAGAATAATATATCCATAAATCGATGACGATTGCTCATTTGTTCATGTCCTAATACTAGTTTTTATTGATGCGAAAAAGAATACTGTTCATGCTTAAGAAAATTATGGTACAGTTTATTTTTCTAAGTGCTCTTTCATATTATCCGAAGAAGTATGTTGCAACTGCAAGTTACATTCGGTGGAATGAAATGCATATATATATATATTTCTTTCAGCCGGAAGAATAATAGTTACGTTTAAGAAAAAAATCTAGATAAAAAAGAATATTGTATGTACACCAGCATTTGTTACATAAAAATGATCATCTAAAAGTAAAATATAAGATTAAATTTTTTTCTAAAATAATTTAAAAAGAAGATCAATACAGCCTATGCAAAGCAGTATAAAACTTTATACAATAAAATAAACCGTCAAATATATCCTTTAAAAGTAAAATTATCGTTTCATTTTTTTATTGGGGGGGGGGGGGGGGCACAAAAATTAAATTTACTTCCTTAAAGAACTTCTCGATATGATAGCATACAATTTCAATTTGAAGAGGAAATAATTATTTTTTAGAACACTTTATTTCTCTTTTATATTGCGTTAAAAGTTGCGTTTAATCAATGTCATAATTCTTCGATCTTTTCAGAATTTTTAACATTAAATTTAACAAGTCAAAACCTCTCGAATTCAACGAATGAAAATATTCAAAAGAGCTGATTGATTGAATTTATACATTTAAAAAAAATTAAAAGTAAATACGAGTGATAATCCATCTTGTATTAAGTCTTAAAACATGTACTATTTTTTACTAAAATTTAATTTCATTTTTTTTTTAATTAAGCAAAAATTAATTTTTATCTAACTTACATGTGTACATAATTTACTGTACATAATCAATAATATGCAATTTAGATAAACAATTAAGAATTAAGATTTTGACCATTGGTATTATATAATGAATGATTAATAAATCTTGCGCCACTGAGGCACAATCATAATTTGTTTTTATGCAAAATCTGAAACTAATGTCGTTGTCACAGTTGCAAAACATTCACACTTTTCATATTTATATTTAATATTTCAAAAATATTTGAGGTACTACATATTATTAAAATTATAGTCCCAAACTTGATGTTTTACAGTTAGAATATTGCATGTTAACATTCGAACTTTCATTTGAGATTATAATCTGAGTATCGGCGGTAATAAAAAATGTATGTCTATTTAGAACATTCTGAGATATGCGTCTTAATTTTAGTGTCAGATGAATTATTAAAAGAAATTCTGTTCAAAAATTTAAAATAATAATAATTGTAATAATAATATGGCATCCGTATTGATATAGTAATGTTTACACCTTCCTTTCTCTGTGCAACATTAGAAATAAGCCGACTGCCAACAATGTTAAAAAATTTCATAAAGTTATTTCAAAGTAAAAATTAAAATATAAAAATGGAATTATTAAAAAAAGTAGTGAGTGCGGGCACATCTGAAAATGAACTGCTTTCATTAAAAAACATATAATAATAATAATTATCAAAAACGGTTCAGTAGAACTTTCATGACCACTCTACATGAAAACGTACTTATCTGATAGCCTAAGAGCCAGTGAAAAGCTACCTATATGTATTTGACCAGACCTGAGATTTTGTACATTGAGGCCCCTATACCTACTACACATGAGATGGGGGGTCACTAAGCCCAAAGTGGTGGACGTGGCTACTGCGCAGGTAACATAGGTATCAATTTTTGGCAAATTTTAAATCCATTTGACTACGTCTGCAGTTTTGAAATTTTAAAATATGTTATTAGTATTATCGGAAAATAACAATGGCAGACCATTATCGCGCGGTTAACATTGTGGCAGACAGTTTTGAAAGTGCTGAAAAAGATCAAATTTCGAAAGTAATTGACCAGGTCTGCCATTAATATATTTTGTTTATTAGGGTCTTAAAAGCTTATATTGATCACGGCAGACGTCTTCATTGAGTACACACATCAGCAGACAACAAAATCTTAGCTACTACCTGGTCAGATGTATATGTATTAAGTTCCCAGTTTTGTATCTATATGATTTACTTTATCTTTGTATTTATAAAAATTAATATTTAATTTTGTAAACTATGTACCAAAATTTATAAGTTTGCTAATAAAAAAATAATATATAGCAAAATAATCTTAAATATTAAGATATATTGCAGAAAACAAATAATCATTCATACATTGATTTTACTTTAATTAAGACAAATTTATTTATTTAAGACAAATAAAAAAAAATGAATCATGTGTATTACAAAATATTTTTCTTTTCACGAATTTTAATCGTCACTCATCGTCATCATCGAAGTCATATCTGCCGTTGTGTGAATCGTCTGCATCATCCATTGAATCGGATTCTATAAAAATCAAAATAAATTATAAAATAAAAGTAATTCGTAAACTGATCCGAACATATTCGATAAAAAATTTATCATAATAAACTTACCAGGAACATTGGTGATTAAGTCACTCACAGAAGTTGGGAGTTGATCTCCTTCGAACCATTTGAATACAAATTTGTCATCTTGCTCAATCCAACCATACTCTAATGGGTCCAATGTGGTAGGTTGCTTTTTGTGTGCATTTTTCCAAACATTTGAAATATAATGTGCTCTTAGAAGTTGCTGGTAAAGCTCAGTCTTACACGGTGGTATTGAGCTTGCATCAAAATTCAATATTTTTTTGCTAAAGTTTTCATTGACGTCGGAAGGTTTATAATTGCTGACGAAAAGTTGGTATCTTCCATCATCAACGTCAATTGAATTTTTTGCGTTATAGAGCTGGCGGGTAAACTTCTGAATACTGTTAAATACCTCTTTTAACTGATCCTCTCTCAAATTTTCTTCTCCAAGAGTAGCAAATGCTTGTTGAAATTCAATATTTTTTTTCAGCAAGCTAAAAGGTCTTTTCTTCCCTTTATTAAAGAAAGCTGGATTGAAATCACATCCTGTATACGCATGGAAACCGATTAAGCTTTTGGCTAACAACTCACTAAGCTCATTATAAATTTTTGTGACGTCAATATACCTTTCGTTATTTCCTGTTCCATTGATCATCCAAATATTAGAATGAGAATTTTGTAATTGTGTCATATTACCAATCATTATAATCAAAATATCGGTATCAGAGGCTCTGATAACAATATTCGACTGTTCAACGATACTGCAAGCATGATAGATTATCTTCGTATCAGCTTCTTCATGTGAAATACAACATAAATTTTCAACAACACTTGACTGAATCTTGTCATCAACAACTTGATATGATTGACAATTCCGAAAATTTAAAAAAATCTGTCGATTGCCCAAAAATGATCTCATTTCCGCACTAGACCAATGTTTTGTAAAAAAATCTACCAGAGCTTCCTTAAATTTAGTATTCTTCAATTCTTTTGCAAAATCCGACGGTCGCACCTGTTCAGGGCCCGAAATTGTGTAATCAATCAACGATCCTTCATGTCGTAGACATCTTTCACTATCTTTAATTGATGGAACAAAATATTGGTCAAAGATTACGTCAATTCTTCGGGCGGAATATTTTGATAGCATTTGCAGAAATTTCTTAGAAATACTCCCGAATGTTTTCGGAACTTCTTTCATAGAACGGAGAATGAAAAATCCATCAATTAAGAGTACATCTGTATTACTTGGAGCTTCTTGATCAATATTTGTTTCAAGGCATTTTACAAGTACAGATTTGTCAGTTTTACAGAAACCCCCATCTAGATGACACAGAGCAAGAGGTACAGGAGATATTGGATACGTTAAAATTTTGAGAACATCAATTTGATGGTCCATCGAAATTCCCAACAGACGACCGAATAAATCTCGCTGTAACTTTATCTCTTGCTGCTTACCTCCAATTTTTACAGATTTTTTCTTGACAAGTAGACTTGAAAAGTTTTGTATGGGTATCTTTTTTATGGCTTTTTCAAATCTTTTCGGATCAGATGCACATTCCGATATAAAAGTTGTTCGTAGCTCTTCACCAATTGATTGAATATTTAACAGAAACTCTTCCACTTTAGATGATGCAGCTTTCCCGGAACCTATGTTAAACAACTGATCAGGTGGTAAATCTAAGCTGAAGGGATTCACATATTGATCAAACGAGTTGATAAACTTTTCAAGTTGTTCACAACTTTTCTTAATATTATGTGGCTGCAACTCTGCTGTAATATCTTGCTTTTTGGTAATTCCTAACTCATCCAGCACGTGTGTAATTATACTTGAGCGGATGTCGTGACTTCTTGCCCACCGTTGGCGAGCTGAAATCGAATGAGACAGATGTGTAATACCAGAAAGTGTTCTCGCAGCATCTGCATTAATGGTCTGCTCTAATGTAAGATCAATAGGCTGCCTTGAGAACGGCTTACTGGTACGCTTGATTCCAAAAAAGCCTTTTTCGAAGTCCAGCTCTAATCCAGGATGAGTAGTGGGAACTTTCATTAAATTGTAATGGTATTGGACAGTCCATTTTGCATAATTTTGATGGTTAAAGACAAAAAATAAATTTGTTATTTTCGGTAAAATGTCAAGATACAATTGGAAGTCACCAATACGAATGCTCCTGCTCAGTTGTAAATAATAATAAACGAGCTTGACGTAGATCATATAAAATTGGGCTGTCTTACCATGTTCACCATTTAATGTTTGTTGCTCGTAAATAGCGTAATCATTACACAGTTCTTTCAAGCTTTCATCGTGAATAAAAAATGAAAGTGTCTGACAACTCTGTAATCGTCCAATCTCGTCTACGATATCTTCAGAAATTCGAATATTTTTATGTGTTAGAAAAGATCTAAAATGCATTATTTGTAGCCCTAAAGCCATTATTGGGTGTAATCTTTTACAGCGATTGAAATGTTTGCAATCCATGAAACTTGAAACGGATCCACTAGCAAGCATTTCACTTTCAACCATGATGGTTGATAAACCACAATCATTAATAAATTTTCCGATCGCTTTAAAGTACGACATCATTATGTGAAAAGCACCCAAATGTATAAATAGTTTCTGGAAGGTCTTACCTTCTGTAGCTTGGATTTGCAGTGCAATCTTAGCAATAGCTAAATCGTAAGTCACTTGCATGTACTCTTGATTTAGCTCTTCCAAAGCTAACATACATTGCTGCATAGTTGCCAAAACTACTGCATTGCTTGTTGGTGAGTGATTAATCGGAGTCAAATAAGAAATTATTTGTTGTGGACTGTTATCTGTCATAATTCGGCTGTTAAAACCAGTCCACATAGGGGTATTTATTAATCCCAAAGCATGACTAAGCATCCAAATATTGTCAATCCGATTATAAAGACTTTTATTCACGATTATATTAACCTCTTCTTCACTTTCAGTTTGAATATTACTAGTTTTTTTTAGTTTTTTAGCATACTGTGGTAACTCAAACTCTATTTTTTCAAAAGATCGTCTTTTACGTTCATCATGTTTACTACCTTCAGTTTCTTCTTCTTTTTCTTCTTCTTCGACATCGTCGTCTTCGAGATTGTGGTGAATATTTTGATACATTATTCCAACTGTATCATGGAGAGTGTCTTTTCCAGTCTTGGTATCAACAAATCGGTCATAATTGTCAAATGCCATGCCTGCCACAAGATTTTCATCTTTATTAATTACCTCTGGACATATTTCGGTACGTGAAACTGATGAAAACGTTGCTTCTGTTTCTAGTTCCTCGACTGCCGTGTAACTTATACAATGACCGTAACGATTTATTATATCGATAACCTTACGACTGCTTGTAATACTTTTTAATGTCATGCCTAAGCAGATGTGTTTAGAGGTCTTAATGTTGCCATTGTGGGTCATATATATAAGGTCCTGTGACAGAGATTTTACGTGACGTTGAAAACTGTCGCAATTCCGCCGTTTACGATTGTAACCTCCAATAACTGATGTAAAAAAATCGGAAACCATGGATGGTGTTGAACATTCCCCTTTTATTAGCCGTTGACTAGTTAAATTATCAGGTAATTTTTTCCTTTTTATGCCCAAAATTTCCTTTCGTAAAATGGCAGCGGCTTCTCGCAAAGTATCTTGGTCTTTCAAGTGCGCAAATAAAGAGTCATCAATACTTGAAATGCCTTTAGGAGCAACAACTTTTTTTTTGTTTGAAATAAAAATTTGAATTTTACCTTTAAAATTCTCGTGGATTTTTTCTTCTAAATAATGTGGCGTAAATATAGTTGTTGCGTCAGAGCCTTCACTTAATTCCTTAAACATTTCAAGATACTCTTTGTGTAAATAACTCAGAAAATAACAACGACCTCGATTTATGACATCCTTTTCAATTAAATAACATATTTCTTTATAAACAGTTTCATGTATTTCTCGAGAGGTGTGCCATGAAGTACGGGCAGAACTTTTAACTAGTGATCTTTTCTGATTTCTGAAATTTTGCCGACAAACATCATGATAGTATACTTCATGAGAAGTAACACTTTGCAGTTTGGTCAAAGTTTCACTGTAAATTTTAGTATCTGGCTTAAAGCTTAAAAAAATACTCTTTTCAAATTCATCCTTCTTTGAATTGCGTAATGGCTCATTCCTAGACCGATATTGTTTTCTTTTCTTGTTACAAAAAAAACAGACATTTACATTTGGTGAACTTACAATATCAGAAGTCTGAACAATCAATGGTTCTTCTAAATTTTTAAATTGTTGTTCAATTGCAGACGAAGACGTACTGGGCTGTGATAGAACTTTCTTTTCAACATCCATCGAGAAAAAATGTCTTTTCAATGCTGTAAATGTCTTGTAACAACTACTGTGATATGCTGAATCAAAACTTTCGTCCGGTAAAACAATGTCTTTATATTTCAATTTATGAAATTTTCGTAACCTTAAAATCTTTTGACATCTTGATAAAGTTTCTTCCGAAAATATAAGTAATTTTTCAGTTTTTACCGTGTCACAAAAAACACACTTCAATTCTTTTTTTTCACTTGACATAATCTCAGATATAATAAATGAATATAGACAAATCAGCAAAAAAAGAAAGCAACATTACTGTCTGTTTTCGAACTTTGCACCTTTCACTCTAGGACGATTCTACTATAAAAAGGGGTGTAAGGCTAAAATTGCTAATACACTGCAAAAAATTTTACCCTTTTGCTGCATCATCATTCCACCGCTTTTATAGAAAACGATTACTTTAGCCTATCATGAAGAAATTCTCATGGGTCAAAAGAGAGATATTCTATAAAAGCGGTGGAGTGACGACGCAGCAAATGGGTCAAGATTTTACTAAATTTACGAAACACGAGGCATCTGTATGAAGGTCCACAAACATAATGAAAATTTCTGGCAAAAAACGTTAGGGTGATGACATAATAGAGCCCTTTCAGGCATAAAAACCTCAGTTATTTGAATGCTCGTAACTATAATAGAGAATACTATATGCTAGAATGAGTACAATACTAATCTATACATTTTAAAAATACGACCCTTTTGCTGCATCGCCACTCCACGGCTTTTGTAGGATATGTCCCTTTTGACAATGAGAACGCTCCATAATAGGTTGAAGTAATACTTTTCTATAAAAGTAATGGAGTGACGATGCAGCAAAAGGGTAATATTTTTTACAGTGTAGGGGAAAAATGAAAGATAGCTATAGATAGTCTATGCGTACATCTGACTGTGTTGTAGCTAAGATTTGGTTGTTTGCTGAAGTGTGTACTTAATGAAGACGTCTGCCGTGATCAATATAAGCTTTTAAGACCCTAATAAACAAAATACATTAATGGCAGACCTGGTCAATTACTTTCAAAATCTTATCTTTTCCAGCACTTTCAAAGCTATCTGCCACAATGTTAACCGCGCGATAATGGTCTGCCATTGTTTTTTTCTGATAATACTAATAACATATTTTAAAATTTCAAAACTGCAGACGTAGTCAAATGCATTTAAAATTTGCCAAAAATTGATACCTATGTTACCTGCGCAGTAGCCACGTCCACCACTTTGGGCTTAGTGACCCCCCATCTCATGTATGGTAGGTATAGGGGGATCAATGTACAAAATCTCAGGTCTGGTCAAATACATATAGGTAGCTTTTCACTGGCTCTTAGGCTATGAACTAAATGGCCAATTATCAATAGTCACTTGCGATTTTAGATGTTTTTTAATATATAAATAAACACTTGAAAAAATGTCCTGAAACTTTAGGTGCGTAAACAGAAAAGAAGACAACATATATTTCTGCAAAGTTTTCTTCTTTCTCGGAACACCATAGCTGTAAATAAATTAAAGAAAAAGAGAATATCTTTACAATTATCTTGTTTCAACTAATGTTGCAAAAGTATTGAAATTGTAGCATATATTTAGGATGATTTTTGTAATAAACTGTGTCCCAATTTATAAGGACATTTAAGGAAAAATTAGTTTCATTTTATAAAAAGAGTTACAAATCTCACCAAGTCTTTTGATTATAATTTGCACAGTTCCTTATGCAGAATAATATTATTTTTATAAATTATGACAAACAATAATGTACACAGAACTCTGCAATCATAATTTTAAAATAATAAAAATTGAAAGGGAAATAAGCAGGTTCACTAAATTTTCCGAATGCGCGAATTCAATCAACATACAATGTACATAATATATTATCTAAATGTATAGGTTAAATGCATATTGTACCCTTAAATGCATATTGTATCATTTTCGATACCAAAAGTGTTCCAGATTTATTGGGGATTTTATTCACATATTCCGTATTCTCACCATATATTTAAAAGAGCAATTTTCACTTTACTTAATGACAGACCATTCGTAATTATATAAAGAAAAATTTACTATTTAGATTTTTCTGGTATGAATTCTGATTCTTTGAATTGCGCTTTTTTGTCCTTTTTCGCGTTCTATCCTATGCATTTAAGGGTTAAAGAAAATCTTGAAAACATAAATTGAAAATTCTAAAATGATCGTCGGTAGAGTAACGTGGAAGTCCATTGTTCCAAAAGGAAACAAAAAGGTGACTGGCAAATATATAGTATATGTTACACACAATATCCAAATTTAGTTTATGTTAAACATTATTTCATGTACACAATATTTCACTTACTATTGTATTTGTATTCAACATGGAAATAAAAAAAAGAATTTGATTTCCTTATTCTTTTTTTATAATCTTTTAAAAAATACACTTTGTATCTCTATTTCTTCTTTGTCTTATTATAAATAAAAGCCGATAAATTTCGAATTTATCACAAAACATTTTCGTTATGCGACCTGTCTCATAATTCGCTGATACGAGTTCTTTGAATGGGGTTTTGCTAATGGTAGAAGTCTGATCAATGAAGAGGAAAGCAGAAGAATGCCTTAAAAAAAGAATATAAAAACACAGAAAGGAAGTGAATTGAGAAGTCGGATAATTTCGTCACGAACAGAAAAACGCGCAGTGATTGAAACATTTCCATTCATACAGTTCAATTAAGAACCATAGGAAAACAGATTGATTTAAAAAATGTAACATAAAATCACTATCTTAAGAAATAGAAATTATTTTGAAATTTTAAATAAAGCAACCTAAAATTGCTTTCGTAAAAAATACTAATTATTTTGAAAAAAAAGAAAGCAACCTAAGATTATGATAATAAAAAATTCAAATTATTGCCATAAAATTTAGATTGGCAAATCTTTATTGTTTTCTTTTGTGAAGTGTTCGTTAGCTGAACATGTACTATTCGCATTCTAAAATGGATATGTTTGTCAGACGTGTTCGTAAACAGATGTGTTCGTAAATCTCTTATATTTGTGAGTTAATCTTATTCTTTTTTAGTGCGTCAGAAAAAAATATTTTCTTCGGCGATTTTAATATATTCACCATTGTATGAATTTCTTTCCCCAATTTACCTGCAATAAGAATATAAGTAAATAAAATTTATCGTTCTGTTTTTCAGCAATAACAAAAATATTCTTCCGATTTTACGAATGTGGTATTACAAGTGAATTCCAATATCATTTTATTTTATTGACCTGCAATTACCTAATGAATAATTAAAATTGGGTCAATCAGATTTTTTAATAATTTATAAACATATACCTATGTTTCTAATCTTAACGCGTAATTATATTTATAGAGAATCAAATAATTTCTTAAGATGTTTTGAAATCATTACAAATTAAGAGAAAAAGAAAATTTTAAAGATAAAAAAGAAACTTTCAATTTATTTTCCATATATTTTTATAAATAAAATACAATGTTAGTGTTATCTAAACTTAATCTATTTGATTCTTTTAAATTAAATTTGTCGTTCCTATCTTCCTTCATTCCTTTTTGTTTTTATTCTATATTTACAGATAACTCCAAATATTAAGAAATAATATAATTGGAACTGGAATTGACAGATCAATTTGATTTCTGTATTTTTCACTTAATTCATTAATTTGCTATTGATTTGTTTAAAGTGACAAGAAAAGTTTAAAAAGATAAATATTGATTGACTTTTAATCTTTTTAGGGAGCCTGTAATATAATTAGACTACTATTTATTTTTACATTTATGTCTTCTATTCCTATAAATTTATTTATAAGAAATTTCTTTTTTCATTAACAATATATATTTGTATTATAAGAAAAAACTCTGAACTAGTAAAACAAAAACAATAACAAAAGTTTTGTATTGTACGACAATTAATTTTTCGAAACAATTGTTGCTAAGTTTTTGAAAGCTAAGTTCAATATTGTTGAGTCGTCCTTGTTATGATTTTTATACTAGTTATTTATTATTATGGTTTGCGTTTTGTCGTATGTCTTATTGAAAACAAAAAAGTAAAAAAAAAAGTATTTATAATATCCGAAAGTATATACATATTAATAGTTATAATAGTACAGTTGAGGTGCATTGAAATAGAATGAAAAATCTATAGCACTGTAAAACATTTGAGTAACGTTGCACCATAAAATGGGTGGCAGCTTTGCTGCCTCCAATTTTATGGAGTATTTTAACCGATATAACCGGTGTAACATTGTAATGTTACTCCTGTAATATATGTTCACAAATCACTCCATAAAATTGGAGGAAGCAAAGCTGCCACCCATTTTATGGTGCAACGTTACACAAATGTTTTACAGTGAGACCAGGAAATGAAGCTGGATACAATGTGCCACTGCGTTTCATCCATCCGGACGGTACCTAGCTGACATTTATTCATTCTTATTTTTTTTGACTACTTTGGTTGCGAACTGCAGCGGTATGTTACAAAAAGATCGATGATCTAATTACAAGACATACATGAGTTCCCGAGTTACCGCACACTTTCATTATGCACTTGCTCGGATGAATGAAACTGCCACTGCAGTTCGCAGCCATGCCTAACAAATAATAGTCAACGGAACACAGAACACACTTTGAACCCATCTCTTTAATTTTTGAATAATACTGTAATAATATGTGATTTCACAATACTTAATAATAAAAGTTGAAGAAAATTTGCAAAAAAAATCTTATTTTATTTTTATTATTATTTTAATTAACTTCTTAAAATCCTTAATACTTTTATAAATATGAATATTTTTAATTCGATTTTTCCCCACATTTATTAGAACATTTACATAAAAAAAGTGCATGGATTTTTCGATGTATGGGATTTTCATTTCATATTTTTTTTCTTGTACATATTAAAATTTAAGAAAATTCAACAACCTCTCAATTTAAATTAAAAAATAGCTATAAACTTAAATTTATGCACAAAAATTTCCTGTATACTATGGAGAAAAAGTAAATTGAAACTTCTTTTTAAATTAACAAAAAAGCAATAGTGTTTATGAATCAAGCAAGTTACAAAATACGAATGTGGGGGAAAATCCGTTTAAAATGTTCATTTGTATGGGCCATTGTGTAGATCAATTAACAAAATTTATAATACATCGCTATATAATTGTCTTATATGAAAAATTAGGTGTCAAAATATTCACCATTAAACAATCTTTCGGTTAATTTTAATGAAGAAATCAATATTTTGACTAACTTCAAGGTACAGTGTCCCCTTAATTATATCAGACAAGTGCCATATAGATTGCGCAAAATGTAGAGCACTCATGCTTCGAGCCAATATATCCGGGTTTAAGTCCGGGTATGGATTTTCTTCGCTCCGTTGGAACTTCAACGGAACGCTCAACTGTGCTACTTCAGTCTTGAATATGATTTATCCAGCTAAAATGTACTTCCCTGCTCTTCTTTAAATATAAAATTTATAATAAATCATTAACAATTCATAATTTTGACTATACAGATCAGGTACTAATAAAGAGATTCGTATATTTTAGGTGTTACCAGAAATTTTGTTAAGTTCTGGTCGGTATATCTTAAAACACACTTTAGACACAAACATTTCTTTAAACAAATTCTGGTATAATGCGATTGTATGGCCCAGAAGCGTAGGAACCCTGTTATATGAAGGATCTTATTATGTTACATCCTATTGTTACAACCCAGTTTTTTTTTTTTTTTTTTTTTTTTTTTTTTTTTTACAGTGTAGAGGATTATTTTTCACAATCATACCCACATTCCTTGCTTTTAATTGTTCGAATTAAAACGCAATTTCATGCTTTCGTTAGCAAGAGCATATCCCCAACTTAAAATGTTTGCAAAAAAATTTAATAAAAAAAGTGAAAGCATAACGGAAAATAAGTATTTGATATACTCAATTTCAGAACAGGTGATTCTTCTGTGAAGTTTTTCGGATATTTAATAATTATAGACAGGCAAATAGATTAAATTTCAGGAAATGTTTCTACCCTTTTTCAATTTAAATTTCTCGAAAAATATTCAGAGAATTAAACGCATTCCAATCCATTTTACTTTCGAAAAATAAGTTAATCAAAATCATATCAACAGCCAGCGTTTTTCAAATTTTTTTCTTGTTCGATTTTAGCGATGCACCGGGATTTAAAGAAACGCTTTAATTGAAGATGTCAAAAGAATGTTACAGATCAATTCGAACTTATCTCTTTCAGTTAATCTTTTTCTTTTTCTATTTTTTTGTTTAATTTAATGGAATAAATGGAATCTTTTTGGACGATTCAAATAAATGGATTATATATATATATTTCAATTTATCTGCGATAATCGGATAGGTAATTAAATTGTTTTATTTATTATTTACTAGCTGTCCTGCCCGGCGTTGCCCGGGTTCGACAAAAAACAGCAAGAATTATGAAAAAAGTTTAAAAATCATAATAAAAACCTCGAAAGATTTAAAAAATGCTGCACGAATTTCGTCTAAACTTTGTTGAAAAGAGATGGGCTTGAAAATTGAAACTGGATTATTTTTACTAACGTGGAAAAATCTTACAAAATCGCAAAAAATTAAAAATAACATAAAAATATAAAACAAAATTCAAAAGTTGTGTTTCAAAATTCGAATAAACTTTGAAGAAAAGAGATCAGAATTTACTACATTCGGCCAAAAACTGAACATCTAGAAAATCGAAGCGGTCGCGAAGAAACGTAAACATCGCTTTAAAAATGGCAAAATTTTCAAAAATCATGAAACTCAAAATTTATTCTACTTGGATAAATATTTGGAATCTAAATAATTTGATAACATAAAAAGCATTGAAATGCGAAAAAAACCCTCTAAAAAATCGCAATAAAAACTTTAATCGCACAGGAGAAAATTTATCATATTAGCAAAGAAATTTAAAACCGAATTCCTTTTCCGTATCTGAAAAAATCGCCGTGAACTCAGACAAACAAAAAAAGCATACTGCATTAAAAATTTCTGTAGATCAAAATAGGAGAGCAAAACAATTACCGTAAAGGATAACAGTTTGAAACCAATCTCTTATTAGTCTAGAAGTTTAAAATCGAATTTGTTTGAAAAATGTAAAAAAAATAAAAATAAAAATAAAATAAAATAAATGACTGAGAAAGCCCAAAAGTTGCATTGGAAATTGTAATAAAAGTCGTAAAACATTAAAAAATCTCAAAGGTAAAAATTCACTGTATAATATAAAATATTGTAATCAAGAAATTAACCATATTAAACAAAAAGTTTGAAATCGAAATCGATTTCCGGATGTAAAAAAATCGCCACGGAACTTAAAGAATAACTAAAAATCACATAGAAAATTGCTTTAAAAAATAGCTAAGTATTTGGAAGTCAATGCTTAAAAAATTAATATTAAGGCAGGGCCGGCGGGGGGGGGGGAGGGGTTATGATCGGAAATCATTTATAAATAACAAAACGTAGACAAGGAACGCTAAAATCATATTAAGAGATAAAACATTGCATTCGAAACATAACTACATTAAACAAAATGTTTGAAATCAAAATTGGTTTCTGAATGGCACAAAATCGCCAAAGAACTTAAAAAAATGGCTAAAAATCGTATTGAAAACTATATTAAAAATCACTGAATATTTAAAAATCATGTGGCTGCAAAAATTTAATATTCAGTCGAAAATATTGTAATTGGAAATCGTTCATGAATAAGGATTAGTCAACATGGAACACCTAAAATCCCCCAAACTAATTAAAAATTACATTGAATATCGTATTAGAAATTGGCAAAATTCAAAAAGCGTGGAAAACAAATTGTACTATTTATGCTAAAAGTTAGAAACCGAAATACTTTTACCAATGTCAACAACTGTCGCAGAACTTGAAAAATCCCTATAAAACAGATTAAAAATCAATAAAATTAAAAAATCCGGACAAAATTTACCATAGTAAGATAAACATTTATATTAAATTCCTGCGGAAAAAATTTTCCATAATGAAACAAAACATTGAAATCTGAACTCTTTCATTAGTTAAAAAATATCGGCACAAAACTTTAAAAAAATCGCTTAACGTTATATGAAAATACGCTAAAAATCTGAATCATTGATTACTACATTAAGCTATAAATTATTCAGAAATTTATTTTCCAATTGTGAAAAAATCGCCGTGGACGCAAAAACATCTAAAAATTGTATTCAAAAATGCATTACAAATCGTTTTAAATTTTAAAATAGCAGGGAACAACATTTACATTAATAGAATAAAGTAGTGTAATCTGAATTCTTTCTTAAATACGAATAAAAAAAAATTGGCACAAAGCGTGAGAAATAATGAAAAGATTGCTAAAAATTGCATTGAAATATCACTAAATTTCAAAATTCGTAAATGAAGGATAAATGTTTAAAATTAATTTCCTTTTCCAAATTTCAAAAAATTGCCGTGAGATTCAAAAAACCAATACAAAATCATTGAAAAATTCATTAAAAATAGATAAATGTAAATACATCCCGTGAAAAAAAAAATATTCTAGTCATGTAAAACATAGCAATCATTTCTTTTTACATGAATTACAAAAAAATCCACACAGAACACAAAATATATCAAAAACCACATTGAAAAGCGACAAAATTAAAAAAAGGTAAATGGTGAGATTTACTATATTTTGCTATATTTTGCTATATTATATATATAGCTAAAAGTTTGAAACTAAAATAATTTGTTAAATGTTAAGTCACCGCTATGGTGGGGGTCGAAAAAAAATGGTACTAAATCTTATTAAAAAGTTCATTAAAAAACGCATTGAAAAATGCACTAAATATCGCAAGCTATTTTTAAAATCGCAGTAATCGGAATTTCATCAAACGGATAAAACATTCTAATCGGAAATCTGTACTATATGATTATCCGGTTGACCAAGAAACTATCTAGGTCAAACCATAAGATTAAATGACAATAATGGCGGATCGTAAATTCCATATTCACTTGACATTAAACATGTTACATATGTTTGTTACGTCATCAAGTGGTTTTTACTTCTTATTTTTATATGTATTTTATTAATGTTTTTCTAAATTATCTCTCTTTCATTATTTAACATAAAAATTACATAAATTTGCATATTTTGGCTTGTTTCACGATTAATGTAATTTGGCGAAATTGTCGACAGGATAATCAAGTAGTAAATGTAAATCTTTTATAGATAATAAAAAATCGACACGGAACACAAAAAATCTTGAAAAATCGTGTTTAAAATCTCTAAAATTATATTAGATTAAAAGTTTGAAATAAATTTTTACTTCAGAATATCAAAAAATCACAATAAAACTTGAAAAATCTCTAAAAATTACGTTGAAAAGTGGATTAAAAATCCCTAATATTAAAAAATCACAGGGGTCAAAATTTAATCTAATAGGGTAAAACGTTGTAATTGGAAATATCTCATGAATGACACAAATTCGACATCAAACGCAAAAAATCTCGAAAAATCGCATTAAAAATCGCTGAAACTCATAAATCTTAGCAGCTAAAATTTAATACATTAGCCTGAAAGTTTTCAGAAAAATTCCTTTTACTAATGTCCAAAAATAGTGGCAAAATTCGAAAAAACATTAAAAATTATATTAAATAATTCACTAAAAATCCAAACATCGTTGCGCGAAACCCAAATAAATTATATTGAAAAGAGAACAAAATTCACTAAATAAGATCGAAAGAATGAAACCGCTTTCTTTTTGTGTGGAAAAATCGCCTCGAAACCCACTAAAAGTCGCATATGAATTAAATTTTAAAAAACTTAAAAATCGGCCTTCAAGGTGTAAAACTTCATACATAACTTCGTGCAGCGGTCTCTCCAGAGCATCGTCAGTACTTTAAAAATTGTAACATGCGTTATAAACTACCTTAAAGTCCAAAACAGATCTCCATATTACATTTCCTAATTTTGTTCGCGCCCCTCCTCTCACGCACCCTGATTTGTGTCACACCATTCTTTTTTTTAATTTGTTATCACGTATTATAAACCATTTTAAATTTTAAAACAAAGCACATTTTTATATTTCCAAATTTTAACAAAACCACGTTCTGTTACTTCAATTTTCCACCACCAGATAGCGCACTCTATTCTCCAAAAACTTTATCAAAACGATACTCTGTTAAACAACCTATCAGGTGATATATTACTCGAGGGGGTAGCAGTCTTAAGCAAGAATTAAGGATATTTTATGAAATTGCTATTCGAAAATAGTGGTACCTAAATTTTTGACATTGTAAGTAGATTTCGCAAAAAAAAAAAAAAAAAAAAAAAAAAAAATACTAATTAATGCATTCTTAACAGTTCAAGATTTTGATAGAACAATATAAAAAAAATTATGCTAAACGCAGAAAATCTTGAAAAAGCGTTGAAAATCGCATTGAAAATCGCATTAAAAATCGTTAAAATCTAAAATTCGCAACAAACACAAAATTTACGGCATTAGGCTAAAAGTTTGAAATGATTTTCATTTAATCAATCTTAAAAAATAGCCTCAAAATGAGAAAAAACACTAAAAATCGCATTAAAAATTCGTTAAAAATTCAAAATCTCTGTACAAATTCCGAATAAACTTTGCTGAAAAGAGAAAAAAAATTGCTATATTGGGTTAAAAGAATGAAACCATATTTCTTTCACTAATGGGATAAAACTGCAAAAAGAACGCTAAAAATCGCCTAAAAAATTATTTTAAAAAATCTAATCAAAAAATTGAAAATCGGGCTTCGAGGTGCAAAACTACATGTATAAAAGTACCTTCCCTCCACATTTTGTAACTCTACGTAAAGCAGACTCTTCAGAACAACGCTGACACACACACAAACTTGTCTCTTTATTTTTATCGATTTAAAAAAATTGTGTTCTATTAGTTCCAATTTCCACCACCAGGAAGAGCACTCTATTCTTCAAAAACTTTATCAAAACCATACTCTGTTAAATAACCTACCAGGTGATATATAACTAGATGGGGTAACGGTCTTAAGCAAGAATTTAAGATAGTTTATGAAATTGCTATTCGAAAATAGTGGTACATAAATTTTTGACATTTTAGGTAGATTTCACAAAAAAAATACTACTTATTGCATTCTCAACAGCTCAACTTTTTGATAGAACAACTATAAAAAAAATAGATGCTAAACGCAAAAATCTTTAAAAAACGTTAGAAATCGCATTAAAAATCGTTAAAATTTAAAAATCGTAACAAACACAAAATTTAGGGCATTAGGCTAAAAGTTTAAAACGATTTTCTTTTTATCAATCTCAAAAAATAGCCGCAAAATGAGAAAAAACACTAAAAATCGCATTAAAAATTCGTTAAAAATTCAAAAATCGCTGTACGAATTCCGAATAAACTTTGTTGAAAAGAGAAAAAAAATTGCTATTTTGGGTTAAAAGAATGAAACCGTATTCCTTTCACTAATGGGTTAAAACCGCAAAAATAACACTAAAAATCGCCTAAAAATTATTTAAAAAATCTAAACAAAAAATCGAAAATCGGGCTTCGAGGTGCAAAACTACATGTAAAAAAGTACCTTCCCTCCAAATTTTGTAACTCTACGTGCAGCAGTCTCTTCAGAACAGCGCTCACAGACAAATATCCTTCTCTCTTTATTATTATAAGGTACCAAGGGGTAATAACGCCAGGCAGGGTAATAACGCCAAGTGCTAATATTTTGCATAATAATGAAATAATCTGGTAAATGACACCCATGTGCTCTGCGCACAAGGGTTTTGAGTCATATAAATCGCAAAAAACAGCTTCAAGTTAATTTGTTTCGTTTTTAGGTCTTATTGTTTTTACTATCAACTAAAATTAACGCTTGATCTAAAATTTGCGAGATACGTTTAGTGATGTGAAGACTATTTTTTTTATCTGGAAATACTTCGTTAATTTTATAATTTTGTAGTACATTTCATGGACTTTCAAAATGTTGTTGAAGATTTTGGATGTCTTCTCGAGATAATTTGTAATTTAAAATGTACAGCGCCATAACTATAACGGGGTAATAACGCCAATCCTTGGCATTAATATCCCGGTTGATTCCCTACAGCGGCCGAGCTACATCCTAAATACTGATTCAAATAAACACAGATAAAACTGTGCAATGTTTCTAATAATTCTATTTAAGCGGTCCTTTTTAAGCAAAAAGAAGCTCACGGTCTGGTATTCTTTTGCCTCACCCCCCCCCCCACACACACACACACACACACCACAACTTTATTTTTCTTGCATTTTCAATATCTTAGAATGCAATTTGTCAATTTCTAAGTTTGTAGAGTGTGTATTTTTAGAATTGGGAAATCTACATGAAATTATTCCATCTTATTTCATAGTTTTGATTACGTGGCGTTATTACCCATATAGTTGGGTAATAACGCCGAATAGCATTGGTCAAGAAATCACGCCATTACATTTTATGAATACATATCTGTTAAATTATTTTTTTTATATAGATAGTCAATGAGTTGCTGTATCAAATCATGTATTTGTTTGAAAAATACAAACTAAAACTGAGCCGTGAAAATTGGTAGAACCTTAACGTGGCGTTATTACCCCAGGGTACCTTAGATTGTAAGAAGAGAGATGGAATTTTGTGAATATAATTAAATGACCATTCTAATACGAAAATATTTTCTGTTTATTTATTTGATTTATTATATTGTGGTGTAACAGAAATATATGATCTTAGAATGAAAGATGTTAAATTGCATTTTAAATTAGTGAATAAACAATTTATTATAATTAAATATTTATAATGATCTGTCATGTAAATGTATGGTACAAGAGAAGTACTTAATACGTACTATAAAGAAAACTTCTTTTGCATTGATTACTGCAATAAATTGAAGATAATTAAAAATATTACAATGTGAAATAAAACTTCGAAGTAATAGAAAATGATTTTTTTTTTTTTTTTTTTTTTTTTTTTTTTTTTTTTTAAGTTCTTTTGATTTCTCCTCGAGTTGTTTTGTTTGTCTACGAACTTCGAAATGTTATAATAGCAAAACAATAGTCTCTGAATATTTTATGCATTCGAGCGGGTTCATATAACCAAAAAACTTTTACCTCTTTCAGAACACACACCATTTAAAAATATTTTATTGTTATTTTATCACTGGTTTTTCGAAAGACATATTTTCATCTATTTTAATCGCAATTGAATAACTGAATGTTTAACAAATTTCATAGATATTCCAGTGGACTCATATTAACCCTTTCGGCTCTGGTGTACTATTAATAGTACATATGTTTTAATGGAGTATTATTTTGTTTTTCAAAATACATTTGCTATAACTTATATATAGTAAGGTTAGTATATGTTTATGCATTAACAATATGACATAATTTATGTTTAGGCATTTAGTAATAATAGTAATTATTATTATTTGCTTCATTCTCTTTCCGATTCTTTTATTTTAAACATTTATTTCCCTCTGTAAATTTAAAATAAAAGTTACTTTCCTGGAAGAATAGTGTGTAATATAGCGAAAAAAGTATTAGAAAGTTGTAATATAAGTTAAATCTTATTGTAATAAAATGTTTTTTAAAGATCTCCAAAAAATCTTCCTTAGCCTGTTGCCATATGGATATAAATTTAATAGTACGCAAAACAACAACAGTCATTATCTTTCAAACAATAAAAAACTTGTTCTATATGGATAGCCAGTGTTAATGTTATTAACGTAACAGTAATTTTTTCTAAAAATTGAAAAAAAATGAGACCAGAAAGGGTTAAGCCTTGTTAGGAGTGCAATTAAAAATAATACATGTAATTCCACAAATGTAAAGTTGCCGAAATTTGTATGTTTACTAATATTTTATCTGTACAGTGTACAAGAAAAGCTGTAAATCTACAAAACCAATTTATGTAAAGCTGCATATATTTGTAACTTTACAAAATAATCGACTAAAATTGTTGTTATTTTACTAAAATTTTATATGTAACATAGGTTGCAATTACATAATATATTCTAGGAATCCTAAGCTTAGTAAAAAATTTACACTAACCTTGCATTTTTTTAAATTTCTCTTCAAATCTGTATCTATTACATGAATTTTTACTTATGCCGTTACATAGAAAGTTTTAGGAATCCCAGTTTCCAAGAAAACTTTTAGTAACTTTGCAGGTTGTTTTTACAATGTAGGTGTAAAAAAGCTTCATAACAAACAGTTTAATTAAAACTTACTGATAGGAACGTTAAAAAAATATTTGAACTTAAAGCGTCAAAGTTATGTAATTCTTGTCACCCTTTTGTCCTCTGTTTTTATTTAGATATTGGATGCCATAGCTGTTGCATAGCAATGCGAAAAATCATACATACAAAGTTTATAGCTATTATATTTATTAAATTCAGTAGTATGGAGGTAATGGGATCTCATCTTAATTAGTGTCTACGGCAACCTAAAACCATTTTCTACCAAAAGATTTCATTAAATAAATGATTTTTGGTGGGATTTAAATAAGTGAAGAAATCTTTAATTAATAACTTCTTAAGTTTTTATTCGATTATAATCAAATTTAATTGACTCAACATATTTATGGAACGATTTTATAATTAAAATCCCAAGACGTTTCCGCTGGGTAGTTTTTTGTGGCAATATGCGGACCAGGGATTAAATCTTTATATAATTAAGACAACTAAATGTTACGTTTTTAAAATTGTTTCAAGAAATATTATTTTATTCAAAGTACACTAAAAAGATAAAAGGTAATTCTTTCCCCTTAGAATATCTTTTCATAACCGTCGGGATTCATATGGAAATTTCATTTTCCATCTTTTCCTTAACCATACGGACGAAAACCTAAATGTTCTAAATCTTTGAGAAAAGAAATAAACTGAAAAAAGAAAGTTTTTTACTGAGTGTGCAATTTGTTTCACCTGGACTTTATAGCTGGTTAAATGAATCGAATGGAAGATTCCCTTTTTAAGGTACACTTTGTTATAAAAGTTTTACTAGTTTTTTACGAAATAATACAATGTTTCTTTAATTTTTTTTTTCACTTTTTTACAAAAAATTAAATGCTGATATTAATTGATTTTTGCAATAATTTACTTTGTAAATTGTTATCTCATTAAAAATAAAGATGATAGTTTCGTATATTCAGGCAACTAGCAGCAACTCAGCAGCCAAATTCCTCTCCGTAATGCTAAGTCTCTGTGCGTTTGATGCATTTTTATATTCAAAATATCTCTTCAGGAATTTAATATTTTTTAATTCTTCTTTCAGTGTACTCTTCTTAAGGAATGTCTCTTTTTTTCTTAAATTATAAAATATTTCTAAAATCTTTGCTTAATTTAATATTTTATGTTTTAAAAACGCACAAACTGGGCGTCAAATTTTAACACCTCCTATAAAATTAAGCATAGCTTTTAGAGATTTTCGAAAATTAAGAAAAAAAGATACATACTTAGAGAATAAAATGCAGAAAAAATAATCTAAAAATATAACTTTCCTAAGGAGATATTTTGTGTATAAAATATATCAAATACCAATAGACTTAACATTACTGGGGGTGGGGGGGGGATTTCGGAAGATGGGTGACCGGGGGGTAATAACGCCACCTCAAGGTTCTATCAATTTTTGCGGCCTTGTTTTAGATTTTTTTAAAACAAATACGGGATTTGATGTCGTTACATCTTGACTATGTATATAAAAAAATAATGTTTTACCAGATATGTGATCATAAAATGGCCCACGAAGGTCATGTTTTATTAACTTCGAATAATTTATTTTTATGTACCTTGAAGCTAGGGATCCCAAAATAATCTTATTTTTAAATATCACTGCACCTTTTGCAAATCATAATTTTTAAAGTAAAAAAAAATAATAATAAATGGCGAAAATTTAATAAAAAAATAGATGTGTATTTCCTTTCTTTCCTTCTTTCTTTTTCTTTTAATAATTGATTTTTAAGTACATATTGCTGGTAACTTTAAAAATGTATTTCAGTTTTAATAACACATCAGAATGTTTCGACAATAGTAAATTTCAAAGTTAAAAATTAAAAAAAAAAAATGCGAAAAACTGATATTATAAAATTTCTGTAAAAGTGTTTTATTCAATTTAATTTTTTTTCAATAATTTATTCAATATTTTGGTCTTATACAGGGGATTTCTTACAGTTAAACAGATAAGTGACAAGATGAGGGTCCAATTTTTCCTTTGTACTTTTCAACTTTCAAATTTAAGACTTGTGAAAACTCCTGATGTGATATTTAAAAGATGAAGGTCATTTTCATATACAGCGAAAAAAAAACTACATAAAAATCAATTATAAAAAGCTTTAAAAAAATCACTTTTCTTTTAGAATACTAGATTTTCGATTATTATTATTATTATTTTTTTTTTTTACTTTTTATTTTTGAAATCTACGATTTGCAAAAATGTTTACGTGGTATTAAAATTTGGAGATTATTTTCAAATTCTGCACAACAAAATACGTACGAAATATCAAAAGCTAATGAACATGACACAACCCGAATTTTGCAGATAAGTTACATGTGTAAATAATAAAATTATATATAATAAAAATTAAATAAAGATTAGAGAAAATTAACCTGAGTAGCTGAGAAGTTAGTAAACATTGCGTAAAGGATTATAAATATTGATTTATAATAAAATACAGATTTTCTTTTCATAATGCAAATTAAATAATGATGCATATGCCTTTTGTAGAAACTTCTGGATGAAGGAATCAAACTCTTCAAGAATCAAATTAAAATAAAAATTAATGCTGCTATCTATGGCTTCAATCGAATCGTTTTTTAATTTAGTATTTTTAATTGAAATTGATTTAAATTATATTAAGACTACTTAGCTCCAATATTTATATTTCAAAGCTTTAAAACAATGTAAATTTGTTTAGTAACCCTGCTTATGATAATCTCAGGATAATCTAATCAAATGATTTTAGAATTAAACTAAATAATTCCAAAATCCTAATGTTATTCATGTCCGTCAAAGAATCATTTTCTTCAATAAATCTAATAATTTCAGTCCAAGCATGAACTGTGTAAACGGTATAAATTATAGCTTAACTGCAGTATTTATTCAGTGCCTCAAAGCTTAAAATAGATTAAATTTTAATTCCTCGAGCTTGTTGCAAATGATATTTAATAGTAATAAGACAGTTGGGTGATTTAATATACATGAAGTGGGCAGAAGGAACTGTTGGCAGTCGATAATCTCGTATTTAATTATATAAGTAACATGGGTTATTCGTAAAGCAACTCGTATTCTAACTACCGTAAAATGGGGTGAATAGGAACAGCGGGGTGAATAGGAACGAAACTTCCCGGTCATACAAATAAATTCATTATAAATATATGTGATGATATTTTTAGTTGCCAGTTTTTTATAAGAAGGTAATAGCATTAAGAGTTGGGAAATTCAGTTTTTGCATGTTTGTACAGTCTCAAAATGAAAAAACAATTAAAAACTGGGGTAAAAAAAAAAACTTCAAGATGACCCACAAAAACCTCATTTTTTTCAATGTCTTCAAAACTTTGTATGTAACTATTATATTTTTCGTATTCTAAACCTAAGAGATTATATTTTTTATTAATGATAGACTTGTAAACGATATTCTGTATTAAATTCTACTTATTTCTAAACTACATAACGAAAAAATGAAAAATGGCTTGTAACATCAGATGATTAAGATTTACGGGGTGAATCGGAACACGTTTTCTCTCATGTTTTTTTTATATACAGTAATAGTTTCATGTAATATATGAAAACATATGTATGAATATGTATTGTAACAATATTTTGTTTGTTCTAATTACTTGAAGAGTTTAAAGGTGCCAAGTAATTACTTGGTTAAACAAAAAAGTCATCTCCTTAAACCAACAGACATGGAACATACAATAAAAGAATTTAAAAATAGAAAATTAGTTAGAAAAACTGCACAGAATTATTCTCTGACATCCACAACATTACACAAACATCTCAAAATGAAAAAACAATTAAAATAGAGAGGGATGCAGATAGTACTAAAGGCTGGAGATGAGGGCGTATTAGTAGATCGTATTAATACATGCAGCGATTGGGGCTACTCAATAGATTCACTTTCCCAATGACTACTAGTAAAGGATAACACAGAGCAGGGCTAAATTTGTATTAAATTCCACTTCTGCAATTCAAATATAATTTCTTAAAATAAATTTTAATTTTTCTTGATTTAAAAGTTGTTTTCTAATTTTAAAAAGGTATATCTTTACTTGTATATAAAATAAAGGCTCGGTTTCATAGTAACTACGTGTTCCTATTCCTCCCTTATCATTATTACCTACCTTCATTATCATATACCTCAGTTTTTATTGGGATAAATAAAGATTATAGCATTTGTTCCGATTCACCCCTATCTGCGGGGTGAATCGGAACACCATTAAAAAAATAAATATTTTATATATAAGCAGTAAAAATGTTTCGTTTTTACTTAAAAAGTAAAGAACAAAACAAGACCGAAGTTTCTAGTAGAAAAATAAAAATATATAAAATCAATTGTTGCTTTTTTTAACATTAAAGTTGAAAAATATTCCGATTCACCACATTTTACGTTATCTAACGGCGAAATATGCTTTTCTTATTTAAACTAATTCAAGTAAGAAGCCTTATATTTTTTCAACATTTTTTTTTCTTGTAAATTGTTTTTCATACTTTAAGAATTAATCTTTCATTATGAACTATCTTAAACAACTTGTATTCTTATCAGCTGGAAATATTTTTTTTTCCTATTTAAACAAACTCAAGTTAGCGGAAATATATATTTTTATCTTTCTTTTTCTAATTGAAAATATCGTTTGGTAATTTAATGTTTTTTTTTTTTTTTTAATGAAATATAACAAACTAAATGGAAAAATAACTAAAACTAAAACAAATGCATTTTTGATTTGGCGTAACACGAACTTCCACATGATATCCAGCACCATATATACAGGGTGGTCATAATAAAAGAAAAAATATCCCCGATATATGAGCAGTTAGAGGCCTGACTGCTCAACAAATTTACAAGAAATCTCAGACATACTTTATTGATGCTATGTAGTCGAGATCGTGATGATTTAGAACAACAGAGATACACATAAAATTAAAATTGTCGGCGTAAAACATTTTCAAAATAGGCCATTGTGGATAAAAGAGGAATGATACAAGACTTGTTTTTCAAAACTCTATTTTTATTTCTATTTCTGAACTGAGTAATTGTAGTAGTAGTAACTGAGTAATATTTTTTAATGTCTTTTTGGAGTTGCGTTTTTGCACACATAGTGTAAATAAAAATGTAATAATTTCTTTTTCAGTGCTTAATATTACATTACATAGGAATATTAAGATTGATTGTCACGATATTACACCGGCTATTTTAGCCATACGCATATAGTTTCAATACCATTCATTGTTTTTAAATTCGCTGATGAATTTGTACATGAAAAAAATAGAGTGTTGCCATTCGAAAATTTCGAATTATTTTCATTGTATCTGTAAAAGTGAGAGATTCATTGATTTAAATCATCACGATCTCGAGTGTATACCTTCAAATAACTAAATCTGAAATTTTCTTTTGATTGGCTGAGCGATTATTTCACTTGGGCGACATTTATCAGGGAGGTTTTTTATGACCACCCTGTGTATCTATACAGGGTGATTCAGCTCGTCGGTGACAAACTTTAAGGATCGATAGAGCACACCTAGACGAACATTTTTGAATAGGGAATGTAGGGTCCCTGACGCGATGGTAAGGCGCTAGGCGCTTTCGAAAATTTGGGTGCCGAAATTCGAAACGTCATAAAAACTAGGGAAATGGTTAGATTTTCTTGCTTGTTGCGTCGAAATGATTCTGTTTGTTTAGACTTTCTTCAGTACCAATTTGATAAGCGTATCTCTTAAAACATGGATAGGGGGCGCTGCAGACTTTGGAGAGCTAGACAACAACTTTAAGCCCGTTATTTTGATAATTTAACACATGCTCGCCAAAGTTTATACTCTAACTTAAAGTTTGAACCCAAAAGTAGAGCCCTGCAAAAAGCGTAAGAGCCGGAATAAAATGTCAAAGTACAGGGTGGTCGAAACTCGAAGGCTCCTAAGAGATAAACAAACAGATTTCTTGACTTATGGCATGCATTTTCATGATTCTGTTTGCTGGGGCTCTCTGAAACTCAGTTGAACGGTACAAAAAGAAACATCGATAGGGGGCGCTTTGGGCAAAAAACATAATTCGTTGACATTTCGGACGCTAACTGGAAACGGGGCGCTACGATCAGTTAGAAACAAAACAAGAGAGTAATTTACTTATCATAAGAAGCTATTAAAACTGCAGTTTGTTTGTTTTTTTTAACAAACATAGCTGGTTTCAATCATGCACAATGCGCGCAATAAAATTTGCATAAGGTGCTTTTTGCTGATTTATGCAAAAGATATCGTACCATATCGATATGCAAAAGATACGTAATGCGTAGACGACAACGCGAGATGACGTAGTTGTATGCGCAGACACGTCTTTTGAACGTGCGGTACCTACTTAAGCTTCGGGTTACTTGTCTGCAGATCGGTAGTAGGATGGAACGGTACACAAACTCTGAATTGGCTGACATGCATTTGGCGTATGGCGCTGCTGGTTGTAATGGACGAGCCGCTCAGCGGTTGTACGCCGAGCGTTACCCCAACAGGCAAATCCCCTGCCATGCCTTCTTCGCTCGAGTACACCAGAGGTTGTCCACAACGGGATCTTTCGACGGAGGCAGGCCTGAACGGGAGCGATCAGTGAGCACCCCCGACAACGAAGAGGCTGTGCTTAACCTGGTTGAGGACAACCCAGGTCTTAGCACGAGAGATATCGCCAGACATGTTGACATTTCGCAAGCAACTGCGTGGCGCATCTTACGTTCCCGGAATCTGCACCCCTACCACATCCAGCGGGTGCAGTTGCTCAGAGAGCAGGATTTTGGCCCTCGAGTGGAATTCTCAAGATGGTACTTGGCGATGAGATCCAGGGATCCCCGTTTTGTAAACAGCATTTTGTTTACGGACGAGTCCACCTTCAGCCGGGAGGGAATGTGGAAAGCCCACAACAGTCATGTGTGGTGTGATGAAAATCCACATGAAACCAGAAGCCGAGCAGCCCAGGAGCGTTTCTCAGTAAATGTGTGGGCCGGCATTCTGGGAGATTGCCTCATTGGCCCTTATTTGTTACCTGAACGGCTGACAGGTGGAAATTACCTGATTTTCCTGGATCAAGTGCTGCCGCAGCTTCTGGAGGAGGCGCACGTACCCGAAGGTTCGCGTCGCCAGATGTGGTTCCAGCACGATGGAGCTCCGGCCCATTACACGAACGACGTGCGTCTCCATCTAAACGCAAGGTATGGCCAGCGGTGGATCGGGCGTGGGGGTCCAGTTCACTGGCCTGCCCGATCACCAGACCTCACCTGCTTGGATTTCTTCCTTTGGGGTTACCTGAAGGCCGAGGTATACCATACACCTGTCAGCATTGCTGAAGAACTTGTGGCGCGCATTGTGGCAGCTGCAGGGCAGATCAGAGATACTCCTGGCATTGTTGGAAACACACACTCCTCAATGCGACGGAGGTGCGAAGCCTGCATCATGGCCCAAGGTCGAAATTTCGAGCATCTTCTGTAGTGTTATTTTTTGTAAATAAATTTCCAGTATCATTGATGTTTTTGGTCTAAATTTATTCAGAAGTGTTGAGCAGAGGTAGAAAATGTGTTTTCATTATTACTAACTGATCGTAGCGCCCCGTTTCCAGTTAGCGTCCGAAATGTCAACGAATTATGTTTTTTGCCCAAAGCGCCCCCTATCGATGTTTCTTTTTGTACCGTTCAACTGAGTTTCAGAGAGCCCCAGCAAACAGAATCATGAAAATGCATGCCATAAGTCAAGAAATCTGTTTGTTTATCTCTTAGGAGCCTTCGAGTTTCGACCACCCTGTACTTTGACATTTTATTCCGGCTCTTACGCTTTTTGCAGGGCTCTACTTTTGGGTTCAAACTTTAAGTTAGAGTATAAACTTTGGCGAGCATGTGTTAAATTATCAAAATAACGGGCTTAAAGTTGTTGTCTAGCTCTCCAAAGTCTGCAGCGCCCCCTATCCATGTTTTAAGAGATACGCTTATCAAATTGGTACTGAAGAAAGTCTAAACAAACAGAATCATTTCGACGCAACAAGCAAGAAAATCTAACCATTTCCCTAGTTTTTATGACGTTTCGAATTTCGGCACCCAAATTTTCGAAAGCGCCTAGCGCCTTACCATCGCGTCAGGGACCCTACATTCCCTATTCAAAAATGTTCGTCTAGGTGTGCTCTATCGATCCTTAAAGTTTGTCACCGACGAGCTGAATCACCCTGTATATATATATACAGGGTGTTTCGCTACCAGGCCGACAAGCTTTGAGGGGTGATAGTAGACATAAAGGCAAACATTATTAAATAGGAAACTATGGGGCGCAAACATCTTCTGTAGGAGCTAGGGGCCATTAAATTTTAAGGTCCAAAAATTCAAACGCTGATAAAAATTAGAAAAAAGGGTCGATTTGTTTGTGGTTTTCTCTAAAATCATTCTTTATATCACGATTTTTAATTTTTTTAATTTTAAAGGTTAAGTTCAAAAATTGTCGATAGAGGGCGCTTTAGACTTTAGAGTAACGAACAAATACTTTTTGCCGTTCTTTTGTGCATGGGGTTGAAACAATTCTAAAGTTTAGACTTTAACTTAAATTTTAAGCCCAAAATCGGAAACATGAGGATTGGTCAACTAGCGAAAGCTTAACTGTGAACCGAGGGATAGATTTTAAACGCTCATAAACATTGGACAAACTAATAGATTTTGTTGCGGTTTGCGTGTAGGCCATTCCCTTGGTAATTATTTTATTCAAAATGGTGTACAGGTTTCATGTCCTCATTTTTGATAGAGGGCGCTTCCGACACATGTCCGACATTTCAATGGTATTACTTCTGGGTGTTTTATTACCAGACCACCATACTTCCAGGAAGTGTAACGGGTGCAAAGACGATTTGGAATTACATAGGAATGTAACGTTGAAAATGCCTTTTTTGCGAGTTACGGTTAAAGGAAGCAGAGAAAAAAGGCAACAGAAACGGCCGAGAGAGAGCAACACGTTAATGTGACAGAAAGCAGTTTTTTTTAAATGTTTTACAACAGAAGGTGTTCGAAATTACGACCAGAAGTAGTTCGGCATGTTTGACAGTGGCGTCGCATGGAATTTCCCACGCTTTAAAAAATTCCTGGCATCTCTGATTCCTGCATCTCCGACATTTCAATGGCATTACTCCTGGGTGTTTTACTACCAGACAACCATACTTCCAGGAAGTGTTAGGGATGCGAAAGCGACTCGGAATCACACAGGAATGTAACGTTGAAAACTGTTTTTTTGCATGTTACGTTTAAAAAATAATAGAGAAAAAACAACAGAAACAAGCAGAGAAACAGCAACATGTTAAAATGACAGAACAAAGTTGTTTTAAAGGTTTTACTGCAAAAAGTGTTCGAAATTACGACCAGAAGATGTCCGACAAACTACTTGACAGCGATAGTAGATGCCGCTGGGATTTTCTTGCGGTAGATGGCACTGAAATGTAATGCGCGTGAAAGTTTCTCTCTCGTTGCGCAGCTCTATGTGGTTCCAGCACGATCGGGCTCTTCCACATTTTACCAATGATGTTCACCGATACCTCAACGTAACATATGGACAGCGGTTGATAGGTCGTGGTGTCTTGGTTTATTGGCCTGTCAGATAACCGGACCTATCAAGTATGAGCTTCTTCTGCTGGGGTTACATGAAAAGTTGGGTGTATGAGAATCCCGTACCATCAATTAAAGACTTAGCAGTTCGTATTTCTGTAGCTTCCGGAAATCTATCAAAGATTCCAGGAATCTTTCAAAGCGTGAGGAATTACATGCGACGCCGCTGTCAAGCATGTCGAATTACTTCTGGTCGTAATTTCGAGCATCTTTTCTAGTATAACCTTTAAATAAACTGTTTTATGTCATATTAACGTGTTGCTGTTTCTCTGCTTGTTTCTGTTGTTTTTTTCTCTGCTTCCTTTAACCATAACTCGCAAAAAAGACATTTTTAAAGTTACATTCCTATGTGATTCCGTGTCGCTTTCGCATCCCTAACACTTCCTGGAAGTATAATTGTCTGGTAGTAAAACACCTAGGAGTAATGCCATTGAAATGTCGGAGATCTGTCGGAAGCGCCCTCTATGAAAAAATGAGGACACCACAGCTGTACGTCATTTTGAATAAAATAATTACCAAGGGAATGACCTACACAAACCTCAACAAAATCGATTAGTTTGTCTAATATTTATGAGCGTTTAAAATCTCACCCTCGGTTCACAGTTAACTTTTCGCTAGTTAACCGATTCGCATGTTTCCGATTTTGGGCTTAAAATTTAAGTTAAAGTCTAAACTTTAGAATAATTTCAACCCCATGCACAAAAGAATGACCAAAAGCATTTGTTCGTGACTCTAAAGTCTAAAGCGCCCTCTATCGACAATTTTCGATAGAGGGCGATTCTCTCCTATTTCCTTTAGAATTAAAAAAAATAAAAAATCGTGATATAAAGAATGATTTTAGAGGAAACCGCAAACAAATCGACCCTTTTTCTAATTTTTATCAGAGTTTGAATTTTTGGACCTTAAACTTTAATGGCCCCTAGCTCCTACAGAAGACGTTTCCGCCCTATGGTTTCCTATTTAATAATGTTTGTCTTTATGTCTACTAGCACCCCTCAAAGTTTGTCGGTCTGGTAGCGAAACACCCTGTATACATAAGATCTTATTCAATTAGCTCCTTTATATTTTAGCTATATATTTGTGAATGATTAACAATCTGTAAATAAGTTGGTCAATAGCCTTTATTATTTCAGCCAATGTCAACTTTCCATGATCCATAATTTTCGAGTAAATTGGCTATGACACTTGGGCAGGCAGACACATTAGTTATCTTATAATGGATCCGTTTTAACTTTTTTTATATACAGAATCATAAAAAAGATTAATAAATCAAATAAATCAATACCAAAAGAAAAAAAGTGGCATTGAGTCTTTATTTTATAATGCTAGGTAAATAGTACAAGTGGTTCCGGCAAGAATGACAGGCAGACACATTAGGAAAGTTTTTACTTTTTAATATACAGAACCATTAAAAGAAAATCCAATAGTAAAAAAATCAATACGAAAAGAAAAAAATGGAATTTATTCCTTTTTTATAATAATAGGTAAGAAATGCAAATGTTTCTAGGATGAAAAATAATTTATTTGATTTAGATTTCAAAAGTTAGATTTATCTGTAAGTGTCAAAGACAAAACACTTTACGTTTCACGATATTTGCTAAATGCTGCATCTGAGTTTTTGATGTTTGCATGTAATTAAGTAGAAATCTTTATTCATAAAAGAATCAAGTTACGATCACGTAATTAAAACAATGCTACATTTTAAAAAAGTATCGCCAATGTTCACTAAAAATTACTGACTTTTTGTAACCACAATCCTCGCTTCCTTACATTTTTGAAAATGCAGTGTACTACACTATAAATTACCAGAAAAAAGCGAATAGCGTAATTTCACTACTTTTAATTTCGACCATTAATTGGTTAGGACTTTTGACAAATCCATATAAAAATGTACTTAAAATTTAACATGTTATGCTCAAAATATTTTTTCACTATGAAACACAACAAACGCTTTACTTGTTCAATTACAAAACATAAGAGAAAACATTTAAAGAGGAAACAAAAATACATTTCTAAAACAAATAGTTCAGATTTTTTTTTAATGAATTTTTTATATTCATTTTAAACTATTCATTTAGGTGCAATTAATTTAGGCACAAAAAATAAAAACAACAATAATAAATGAACCATCATTTTACCATTTATCACTTGCTGTTAAGTGAGATTCTCCATTAGTGTGGGGATCCCATGAGCTCTTTAATGACCAGATAGATTTTCGAGCAATCCATTTTTGAAAATGTTCTTTTTCAGATTTATCTGAAACAGATGAAATTGCACTGATTTCTATTTTCCGTGCAATCTTGTCATCTTTTTTCTTACTGAATGGGTAATGGATTATCATATTAATTTTATAACATCTTAGGAATAAAATACATTATAAAACATTATTTTTAATAAAAAATGTAGTAATGTAATTTTATGGAAATTTGAATGTACACACAATTTGCTTTTAAATTAAATTTAACCTTTAAAATAATTTATTTTTTTCTGATTTCAAAGTATTACCAACATTATCACATATGAAAACAACGTTTATTTTTTCCATTGAAACAATTTTACATTTAAAATACAAGCGGTAATCAAACACAAACGATTTTTTTTTAATTTTTTAAATATGTTACTTATTTAAGTTGTTTACCATTGTAATTTATGTGGCACTTCTACATTTATTCTTAACAACTACACGTTTTTCTTAACGTATTGGTAGTATTCTTGTAATTTTTGTAACACAAAACGAATGAAGAATGTGAAGTCCATTGCAAAAAAAATCGTATGATTTTTTTCATTCATTAATCCAAAGCGTGGATTTCAGGAATTTACTTTTTATTCAGAAATTCGGAATTCCTGCCAAAAATTCTGAATAGTACTTTTTGTTTATTTTGATAACCGACTTTTCGTTATGACATAAAGTAAGACTACTTTTTTCTAATTTAAAATTTTGGCTTCGGCAATTCCGAGTAAAAAGGAAATTTCTCAAATAGAGGCTTCAGATCCAAGCTCTTAAAGGACAGCTTAAAAAACGCAAAAAGACACACTCGCTAATACTAATCCTAAGGAAGAAATTTAAAAATATATCTTGGTTGCATTTTAATATTTTTTAATGATTTTTCCCCATTGAACAACTGAATTCGATCTATACAAAGCCCGATATTTTATTTTAATTGCAGGGTTTTTTTTAATAATGATACTTTCAGTTTCGAAACTGGTTACGAAAATGTAAATGTCCGATGTGAAAATCCCCGTAAACAAAATAAAAAAAAAAGAAAGAAAGAAAACGGTCTTACGGTCTTTGTACAGATTTATCTCAGCTATCTGATGCAAAAATAAATAAATAAATATATAAAAATATAAATTAAAATAAAATAAAATATTGAAGTGCAACACAGATATCTTTATAATTTTTTTTCCATTGCATTAGCATTAACGAACGAGAGTTTCTGTACTCTAAAAAGCTTAGAAATACAAAATATTTAAGTTATTTTAAGTTAAGTCGATTATTTTATTGATAAAAATTCCGCAAGTAAATGTGTTATTTGTAGTTGAGTTTTAAGATTTTTGTGAGCCTTAAGGTCCCTTAAAATGTTTTAAAAAATGATAAAAAGTGTCCGGTATCATTTTTTTAATTGTTTCCATTCGTCTAGAGAGTCGGATTATTCAGAATGTAGGTAACGTTTAGTAGCTTGTTTCTTATTCTTGTAGCTTTATCTGTTAAAAAATATAAATTACGAAAGTACAAATTTAAAAGGCAGTGATAGTTATATGTTCTTCAACAGAATGTTATTAACGAATTTTACATTCATTTTTTGCCAAATGTCAACTGGAAAGAGATTTTTTTTTAAAGTTTAAAAAACATACTTTATGCAATCACTTTAGGTACATTGTATCATAAGTTGCCTCAAAATGTGTCAAAATAAATAAAAGTATGAAAAGTAACTAAAAAAATTAAACTGTAAGAAACATAACTTAATTGTCAGATACAAAGCACTTAATTTGAATTTTGATATTAAAAGTCTCGTTTACATTCAATTCCCTAATGAAGTTCATAGTATAATTTTTAAATAAAATTATAAACTAACCTGCTGAAAATAAAGATTGGTATAAATTACAAGCGGTAAGCGAAAATGTTATGTATAATAACGATATTTTATGTTTTGTTTTCAAAGCTTTAAAATATTGTGTTGTTTTTTCGATAGTTTTTAATCAATTGCAATTTTAAGTTTTGGGCAGAAAAAAATTAAGAGTTAAATATTTAATATGTGACTATCACATTGCTTACAAGGGATACAACCAACATAGTGAAAAAATGTCAAAATTTACTGCTGAAAGTTAATTGAAAAGTTAATTATAATTAAATGATATATTCACCGATGCGGAGTTATTTTGTCTCCCACAGATGTGTGTACGCCACAGGTTTGTGCGCTGATGTAGACGTTAATATCGTGTGCTGCAATTGCAACCTTACTAACAAAATGTAAGTGAGAAATGACAAGCTGGTCATCGTTCTTGTAGTTTAAATGTTAGAGCACTTGGGGCGCTATTCCAAGGGTCCCGGGTTAGAACCCTGGCTTGGACATATTTTCACTATGTTAGTTCTGCGAATTGTAAGCAATGTGATAGTCACATATTACATATTCAATAATTTCAAGCGTAATTTCACTGGTGAAAATCAATTTAAAAATTAATTATAATTACTCGAGAGTTATTTTCGTTGCTTACCCTTTTCTCGTGTTATTCTTATGTCATGAAAAAGTAAGTATTAGAAAAAATTACAATTACCTGTGTAAAAAAGAACTTTACAGTCTTTTAATACTCTGTATCTTTTAGTCATAATTTTATAAGACGTGTAATCTGTTGATTCCTTTAATTCAATTTTTATTATAGTTTTCAAATGTTACAGTAGCATTTTACACAGAAATGAATTAATTTTATGGTTGTCTCTTTCTGAAATCAAATGTACAGGACTGAAGAATTCAAAAGCCTTTTCCAGTTCAATCGGAGTGAATTAAATCTTTTCCAATAAGATTTAACATCTGAGAAAAGCAAGAGGTTTTTTTAAAAGAATTTCATCGGGATCAAAGTGTAGTTCTTCCCAAAAAATAACAGGAAAGAAAATTGTACGCAATGTTACTGAAATCCTTTGAGGAATAACTATCTTTAGGAAATTTATGTTTGCAGAAACCTCACTTCCAGGAATATAGTCGATGAAACCGAAAAATTAAATTTGAAGCAATTGCTAGCAGATTTAACGACATTTAATTAATATAAATGCGATTTGTTACGCACGGGGAGTTTCTGTGGGCTAAAGATTTTTGAAATCACAAAGAGCTATCATGAAAATCCTTTTTGTATTGATTAAAATATTCCCACTTAGAGTTTTTACTTGCGTAATAGAAGTTGAATTTTAATATTTTATGGGTAATAGGGAGCAGGATCCTCGCTATATCACGAAATCGTGATAAAAGTATCCATTTTTCGAGTAAAGGTACAAGCAAACTCGCCAAATTGCGAAGGTATAAATGTTTGCTCTTTTTATGTGTATGTGTTATCCAATATGGTCGAAATTCTTATTCATGTTGTTGAACGTTTGTTTGGATGTCGGTTTACATGTTTAATCGCACCGTAGCATTTATATTGTTATACTTTCTAGAGATATCGAGACAAGATCAATTCAGTTTATTAACAGCCAAAGTAAAAAATAATTATGCAATACATAATTATTTATTATCAGTTAAGCACTATTTATGTACTAGCGTCGTAATGATAAAAAAACGCTCGCATTAAGTGCCAAATAACGAAAAGTTTTGCTGTACAACGGTGCTGAAATTAGACATTTACTACATTACTTAATATTAAGTTGTATGCAAAACGATCATTGACCCGTAAATTTTTTTTCTATCGAGTTGAAAACTTTTTTATCGAGTTTTCAGCATATGTTTTAACAACGCTAAATCAATGATAGATGTATATAATTTTTATTATACTGCCAAAAGAATGTCTGAAACATTTACACATTTAAAACTTAGGACACATTTAAAATTTATGCATTTATAATGGCTTAAGTAGTCGAATTTCAATTTTATAAGGAATTACATAATATTAGGTTATTTTAGAACATTTTCAAAACAGGGATACAATAAGGTATTAAAGATACATTTTTCAGTGTTTCATATCGAATATATTCCGCTATTATTTTTTTTTTAATTTGGCAACTATTTTTTATTTCTTATTCATCAAATTGCTAATGATGCTCAAAAACCAGCGGGAACTTTGCATGGAAGTCTCTTTAAATATTGAACTGTAAAAAAATAATAAACAACTGATCTTGCCATAATTACTTCTATTAAATATCTATTAAAATTATATACAGGGTGTCCACTATCAACGTTGAGCAATGGTTAATTCTTCAACCGTAAGTCATAAGACATATAATTCCAGAAACAAAAGTGTTTTAAATAAGTTTTAAAAATACTATAAAAGCGATTTAAACAAATAAAAACATTTCTTAAAAAAAATTGCGAAATTTAACAAAAGTATAACAAAAACACATTTTTTAAGGCAATACTATGCATATGTTTTTTCAACAGAATGTTATTACCATTATTTACTTTCAGCTTGTGTAAGATTTCAATTGGAAAGACATTTTTATTTGTGATTTTTTTCACAACGGTAGTGGCAAAATCAATAAATGCACAAAAAGACGAATTTTTAAACTGTAAAAATTATTATACTTCTAATCCCTAAGTAAATTACAGAGTAGGATGCTGAAAATGAACACTGATATAGATTAATAGCAAAACAAGAAGATAAATACGATAATGATAATTTTCATGTTTTATTTTTAAAGATTTCAAGATCTTTTAAAATTTTTTAAACAACTGCATTTTTAAGTTTTAGATTTTTGTCACCTGTGTAAATTTCCGCGTTATTTTTGTTTTTACCCCTTTTCTCGGGATACTTTTATATCAATAAATACAAAGTAATAATAAAAAATTACATTTTTCCATCTAAAACGGAATTTTGCAATCTTTCTTCATTCCGTACGTTTTAGTGATTTTTTTTTATTCAGATAATCTGCTTATTCCTTTAACTGAATATTTGTTATATTTATCTATCACCACAGGAGTATTGAAAACTCAAATTAATTTATTTAGATGTTGCGCTCTTTCGAAATCAAAAGTACTCAATATAAGAAAACTTTTACAATTCAATCGAAATGAATTATATATTTTTACAGTAAGATTAAACTTCTAGAAAAAGCAATTGGCCAAAATAATATCTTCGGGATCAAAGTGATGTGGTATTTTCAAACGTTTTCTTGAGAAACAGCAAAGAAACTTACGCGCAATGTTACTGAAATCCTTTGAGAAATATTTATCTTTTAGAAATTTTACCTTTGCTGAAATCGAACCTCTAGTCACACAAATGTAGTCAAACAAACCGAAAACCTTTATTTTAAGTAAACGATGAAAGATCAAAATGATATTTAATTAATGGAATTGAGAATTCGTGGACTCTACCAAACGAAGAGTTTCTATTGAAGTTCTTAGAATTTACAAACAGATATTATCTATGTAGATGCTGATTTATTGAGGAAAATTCCACCACTGAAGGGTATGTTAAAAGTTCTCTTTACTTGAGATATGCTAAAACACTGCTAATCTCTCAACTTCACAGTTATAAGTTTGTTAGACGCCAAGTGGCAACTTCTCTCAAAATTAAATAATGTAAATGTAAATGCTTTGATTTGACACTATTTTATTTCTGAGTTCCGATTTTTCTTTTATCTTCTTGGTTTTTTTTTATATTATCTGTTATAAATGGTTTATTTCTAACACGTTATCAGCACGAAATTCTGAAGAAGTTTTTTTTTTTCATACTTGAGTTAGCGTATGACAGATAATTACGAAAAATAAACGAAGTGAAGCCGGTCGCCGCGCCGTTAAGGATAATGGACATAATGGAAAATTTAAAGATTCCGAAATTAAATTTAGATAATTATACGGCATGGAGTATCCGTACAAGAGCTGCGCTAGTGCAAAGGAACTGTTGGGAAGCCATTGATCCCGGCTACGGCGCAAAATTAAAAGAAGATAATAAGAAAATTAATGAGAAAGCACTTACGTTCCTCTTCCTCGTAGTTGAAGACAATTTTTTGGAAGATATCGCGGATTGTACGCGAGCAAAAAATGCATAGATTTATCTAAAGGATATTCACACGAAGTTTGGGTTATTACATACCCTGCAGCTACTTAGAGAATTTTTACGTCGATAAAGCCATTAAATTTTTTTATTCAGTGGGTAATTGCGTTGAGAGTATTAATCCGGGAGGAAGCGCGCCGGATCTGATAGACCCAAAGTGTGTATAGTTATTACCACTGTCGATATTATTATTTTTAAAGTTAAATTGAACTAATTTTACAGGGAAAATTATAACAATTATCAGCGACTAAATAACATGATAATTATTATTTGCATTTATTGGTGACAAAGTAAAAGATATTCATACTCTGGATATGCGCGCATTCTCTCGTATTAACGAAGTTTACAAAATATCTCGCGATTTAATTACCGTGTGGATAAAAATAAATGCCGAAATATTCACAATTAAAAAGGCTTTCGTTTAATATTAAAAAAGAAAAATCAATTTTTAACCAATTTTAAAGGAGGTTGGTACCCGGATGATAAGTAAAGATTAGGGGGGGAGGGCGTTCTTTTCAAATATTTCGCTAAAATTTTAATATTTTTGCATGGTTTTTTGCACAAGATAGCTGAAGACGATTCAGAACCGGCCTAGTTTTTACTTTTTCAGTTTTGGCTTTATATATTTAAAAAAAATTACTTTAACTTTCGAAACCAGCTTAAACTGGTACTGAAATTAAAACTATCGTAATATAAAAAATATATAAGACAAATCGAAAAAATAAAAACTAGGCCGACTGTGGATCGTCCTCAGCTATCTTGTGAAAAAAAATCATGTGAAAATATTAAAATTTGAGCGAGATATTTGAAAAGAACGCTCCCATAGACTTAACATTATCATTCGGATCTTTTTCTGTGCCTTGTGCGGGTCCTTAAAATATTAATTTCCCGAAGAGATATTTTAAATATACGAATGCATCAAACGTGGCTTTAAAATCAGGCTTTAAAATTAGTGATGGGAAATCGGGAGCTGCGTGACCAGCCCCCTTTCAGTTACACTCTCTTGTCTTCAAGTTTGTTGTTAGAAATTCCTTATAGTTTATTAAAACAAACTTTTATACATCATCTAACAGTCTAACAGATAAACCTAAATATTAAACTTTAAAAAAAAATTCCTGCCGATCTTTATAGAAGTAAAAGAATAATTAACGATATTTGGGTGAAAATAATGCAAAAAATATAAAAAATTTCATTAAAATTCATATGTTTCTAGATGGTTAATGTTAAATGAGACATAGATTTTATCTTACAGAGAATCTTTCTAACGTAGATGTAATTGAAATAAGATTGTTGTTTTAATTTAAAAACACAACAAAAATTTTTTGTATGATTTTTTAGTTATAACAAGCAGGTCCTACCTGGATTTGAAAAGAATCTGCCAGAAGGGGTGCTGTAAAAGCGATTCTGTGCTATTTTCATTGTAGTACCATCGAAAATTGTATAAAGTTACGCGCATAACTGAACATTTTTTTTTCTATAAACAGAATAATTTCTTGAATTTGGAAATATTCCGCGAGAAATTAGCTTTGTGATAGCAATTTTCGTATCATTTTCTCAATTATTCGTAGTTTTATTGTCCACCGCTTCGTGTAGAGAACCGAACTCGCGTCCTGCTAAGCCTTTTACTCACAAACAACTGATGGCAAGAGAATAAGGGAAAACTATTGATTTTAATAAATATCATAAACTGCATTAACTTTTTTTTTTCTTTAAATAATTTTCTGAAGCAGAAATTTAAGATGAAAATCAATGCTGGTATAGTAATGAACTAATAATATAGAAGTATTAATATGTGTAACTACTTTTTGAAATATTGAGATGAACGTATGAGATAGAAAAAAATTTTGGGATTAATTGGCACATCCAACCAGTTGTTGCTGTTACACGATCTGGAATTTAAACGTCACTTACTAGATAGCACCTACATTTGGATGAAACTTGTTTTTTATACTCTCTATTAGTGTAAACAAGACAATAGTAACTCTGAATTTGAAAAAGTTTACATAAGGTAACGGACGTTGTTTGCTAAATCCAGCGCTTGTGCTGACGCAATATTAAGTTCAGCATTTCACTTTAATATTATGATTATGTGAGCGATGTATACTTATTTGTCATACAGTGTCCAGAGAGCCCGTAGAACCAGAAATACTTTATCCTGAAATAACATGTTTTATCAAATAAACTGTTATGGGGTCGTATTTGAACCGGAGGATTTTTTCATTTAAATAAAGAAGTTTATATTAAATATACAGTAATATTGTCCAATACAGTTGATGCAAACAAAATTTGTTTTTCAGAATAGAGTTATCTCAATATGCTATAACAAAATCTGTTATAATTTACAAAATTTTATAAAAAGATAATTTCAATTTATGTAGCTTTTCGGAATAAAATTATCGGCCTTTGTTATAACAGAAAATTTCTTTAATTTTCATCATGTTATAATAATTTCATCATGTTATAATAAATTCAATTCATGTTGTAAAAGAAATTGAGTAATGATTGTTTTTTTATCAATTTTTAATACACAAATATTTGTTTTTCACAAGGAAAATATCTGTTTAAATATAATTAGATATGAGTTTTTAATTGGATAAACAATAGATTTTATTTAGCGTTATTTTATTCTATACTATGCTATAAATGTACTTAAATTTACCTTAGTTTCCTTTTACATTAAAATTTTTCATTTATTTATTGAAAAATATAAAATTTTAACATACTGTGGCTGTCTGAGCAATAGACAGTACTAATATTTATATTGAAATTATAATATTGATGTTATTTATTGATATAATACTGCTTATATTGGTTTTCGTTAATGTTATCGTAAATCGTAAACCTTATAATATTGTATGGGCTTAGTTTCAGAAGTATTTGTTTTACATAGCACTTTTATTCAGTGATCTTTAATCAGTGATTATTTCAGGCAAAAATGACTTTTTTTCTTTATTCAAAAATAAATGATAAAAACTAGTATATACAAAAACTGTGTCTTTTTCTTTTTAATGAATATCATTATTTCTAAAGCTCTAAATTATTTACATTCTCTGATATACCCCAAAAAAATCTTCTGAATCCGTTATTGTTGCAGAAAAATAATGATACGGATGTAAAGAGTACTGACGATGAAATCGTGCATTTTGTGCCAAGTTCGTATTAATTAAAATACAGCAGTGATCATCGGTTTTTGAAGAATTTCCAGAAAACAATAGGACACCATTGTTATCCTGAATAAATATTCAGAAAGGGCGCAGCGAATTAGAAAGAGGGCGCCGCGTCATTCTTTTGTTTCTATCTTCGCATCTGACTTATGTATGTTTTCTCGGTTGAGTGAGATACGGTTGAATCAGGAAGTCGGGAGAGGTTATGTAGATACTTGAATTGTGTGTTTAACTGTGACTTGAACCGTATTGTTCATTCACGATTTCTCACATTTTAATGATTTAAATAAATGTGTACCGTATTTTTCAGAAATAAAGAAACGTTTGCCCATATCAGTATTTTAATTTTAAATCGAAATAAAATTATACGATTTATGAACAATAAGAAAATAATTTATGTGTCTATAAAATTGTTCGTTTATTTTGTACACAGTCTCGTTAAGATTTTTTCAAATAAATAGATATCATTTATAGTGTTCTCATTAGCTCCAAAACCTTCATAAAGTGATCAGCGATACTATATTTCAAAATAGGGATACAAATCATTCTTTTTATTTCATTTCAACAATGAAATAAGTGAATTTTGATCTAGTTATGCACATTTATTTAAGAATGCATATAGATATGCCAATAAGGAGGCAATACACAATTATTTTTTCATATACGAGTTGTAGATAAGTGCGTTGAGTGGAGTTGCGTGAACAACATAAAATTTAATCATTGAGTTTGAAGTCAGAAAAGAGGAGAAATGAATATGCACAGGAGAGATTGGTAACACATATGCAAAAGCCTGCCTTGCGTAAAAAGAAAACGGTCAGAAAATTCGAATTTCTTTTTTACCCTTCGAATTAAAAATAATTAAGAGATAAAAATCGATATTTGAAATAAGCGTCGATATAAATAAATGTACTCTTATGTAATAATCAGGAAAAAAGTAATTTTTCATGCAATTAAAACTGAATTATGAAAATGAAATTTTAGATGCTACGTGATTTATGCCTAGCCTCTTCAGAGCTGATGCATTCTATAGCATACACATGTTTACAATTTTTATTCACGTATAAAAATAATCATAAAAAATGAGAAATTGTGTGAATGGATCCTAATAGATAGCAGAACTAAACAAAAGCGCAATTTGTTTCTAACAGCGATTTTTTAGCTAGTCACGTGTTACATAAAAATGTCTTGAAACATAAAATCACGAAATGTTCAAAACTAAAAACGTAAATAATTTCACCTCGCGTTACGATGCTGTTTCTAAAGCCATTAACTTAAAAAAAAAACTTAGATGTGTATTTATTTTATGTTTTTTAATGTCTCTGAAAAGCAAAAACGTAAATCAAATTAGAAAAAAAAAACATAAGGAATTGCCAAAAAATGTAATTTTTGAGCCCTTATATATCATCAAATTTTATTTTACATTTACATTTTTCATTTCATTTTACATTTACATTTACATTTTTACATTTACATTTTGAAATTTACATTTTTCAGATTTTAAATGTCTATTTTATAGAATATTTATCTTGTGCATGACATTTCATAACGCTAATTTTATACATTTAAAAAAATATTTCATTCACTTTTCTATATTTTATGTGGCTCATTTAAAATCCAGTTGAACCGAAAAAACATCTCAACATTTGAATTTATTTCAAATTTTAAACTAATTACTTTGGATTTCCCGGCATAATTTCCCAGACGTATCTGAAAAATGATTTCAGGACTTGACATTATTTAAATTTTTTGTAACTGGCCAAAAATAATGTTCAAGTTTAATAAAATACCACATATGTGTTGCATTTTATCATTAAAACAACTCAATAATGCCATAAAAATGATAAATTAAAATACAGTAAATGAAATGTATTTTATTGCCAATAACATATTGCTCATAACAGCTAAAGATTATTTCTTTAACTTCTCCCCTGGGTCCTAAAACAATCTCTATAGTCTGAAAAATTTCCAAAAACATTGTATTCTAACAGGTCTTAAATATCTTTAAAATATTCTTAGTTTAAAAACTTATTTTATTCCTTTTTAATTTCTATTTTGTTCTCGTTTCAGTATCTTCTATTTTTCTTTATAAAAAACTGTTAAATTTTTTACATACTCTTTTTGATATATATACTTTTTTAATATGGGAACTGAAACAATTTTTATAAGAAGTGTCATATATAAAACAGATTTAGCAGCTACATTTTCAATTAGAAAAGATATTAAGAATTTAACTTGTTTATTTACTTTAAAACAATCGGGAGGTGTAAGCGCAGGTCTAAACTCTCTGAATCAAATATTAATCCGATGTTTATTTTATCGGCTAAAGGATGTGTCTAAGCATGTCTAAGTTTTTTATCAATGCAGACGGAAGATCTCATTATTTGTTAAAAGGATTTATGCTGCAAAGGGAATAAGACACGGAACTCGAAGACCCCAAAGACACAAATCCGTTAGATTCATGAATAAAGTGATTTTTCTGAGAGAAAATATTTCTTTAAAATAGTCTATCAAACAAAACCATGCGTATAATCTAGAAAAATGACAAGCTGTCCAAATCCACAGGATTTGAAACTTCCGGTTCGAACAAAATATGTACAAAATTTATAAGCCCTGTATAAGCTTCTTACATATCACAGTAATGTTTACACTGTTATATAGCATTGTGAGCATATATACAGAAATAGATCAAGACAATTTTTAAAACTGTTCCGACACTGAAAGCATTGGATATTAATACGAAAAATTTAAAAAGGTTTTCCAAATACATACTTGTTATAAACAAAAGAATTCAATGTTTGCCAGAAATATTTACTATGTGTGTGGAATCAGAAACGCACTTGTAAGATCATACTACATAAATCCCTTGGATAAATAAAAAAACGTAACTTCTTGAAAGATTTCCGAATTCTGCTATCGCACACAAACACGCATTTAATTTTAGAAAAAAAACTAGCAGATAGAATCCTTGAGATTTAAGTTTTACCTTTTCAGAGAAGCAAATGTATGCCATAATGTTTAACATACAGTTATTACCTACCTCAATCTTTCTAATGATTTTTATGCAACCGAATAATGTCATGTGAAATATTTTTAACATTATTTATTTTAATATGAAATCCTATGATATACTACTCGAACATCAAAATTCTGTTTCAAAGAGCAAATTTCCAATCTGCTTTAAAATATTTAGGTGGTAGATCAAAATTCCGTGAATCAAACATTAATTTAATATTTATTTCGTTCCGTACAATGTGCGCAGAAGTATGTGCTTTTATTAAGACATTTGGAAGAGCTCAATGTTTGTAAAACAAAAATGTAAACTGTGCCTAAAACTATAAAATGTCCAACGTAAGTCTCGTGATGTAAATATTTTATAGTATGTTTTAAAGCAACGACTCCCAAACTTTTTTTTTCTGCTTTGGAGCATTTAAAAATTTCTACAGCCATGATGTCTCCATTCCACTCATAGCATATAATTATTCTTACTTAAAAAGAATACTACATAAGTTTATTCTTAAGGAAGAAAGAGCCTTAAGGATGACTAATATACTAGAATCAGTCACATCACATATTTTACATGGAATGTGACATCAAAAATACATGTTTTTGGTACGTTTAGAGCTTTATTAAAAATACATTTTTGAAATTTTTTTCCCTACAAATTTAAAAATATGTGATATGACTGAACTGATGCTATGTACTAGTCATCGTTAATGCTACTTTTTCCATAAGAATAAAGTTAAGTAAATCTATTTTTAAGTAAAAATAATTATATATTATGAGGCGGCGAATACATCGCGGCTTTAGAGATGCTTAGGTTTGCAAAGCCATTAAACTGATTGGGATTCGTTGCTTTAAATAATCCGGTAAAAGATATACTTTCACCCTCAATTGCACATTGTATAGTGATGATAATGTATAATCCATGATTAAAAAAAAGCTAGTGTAAAAAATCGGAAAGATGTGAGTCGCAAATACGATTAGCAAGTTAAATGTATTCCAATCCCCATTAAAAAAAGTTTTTTTTAAATATTTTTCTTTATTGAAATTAACAGGCTCAGGTTAACAACATACGATTTTTTTCAGGTATAATTTAGGGGCATAAATAATCTTTTAGAAAAAAATAAAAAGATTTAACAGATCTTTGTGATCATAAACACAAAGGACGCGTCGCTTTTTTAAAAATAAAATAAGTTTCAGTTCCTTATTAGGAGGAATTTAAACAGTTAAAGGTTAACGAGGAGAGTTAAACAATTTGGTTTTATTTTTCCAATTCTAATACATACTAATTAAAAACACAAATTTGTAACTGAAGAATTTTAAATCATTTTTTAATGCTTTTAATCTTTAACTTTGAAAAATACTTACCTAATAGAGTCAAGAATTTCGATAATGGAATTCTATGTAACGGATTTCTCTTTATAGATAAATCTGCAAATAAGGTAAATCAGAATTTCAACAATATTGCCTATTCAACGAAAATTTTAACTGGAATTGTGGATTTTCGTTGTACAGAGAGTCAAGTGTATCATTATATTTCTTTCAATTTTCATATTGTTAATCATAAATGGATTTAGCATTACTGAATCACCTATTTTCATCTTTTATTACTTATTTCATTATTATTATCCCCAGACTGGTGGCTTCGATATCTAAATTTTATCTTTCTCACCTTTTACTATCATTCGAAAATTCGTACTTCAAATGGCGATGAGTTGAATTAAAACTTATATTTCAAAGAATTTATTTCTTTTAATGAAAAAGCCCAACCTTCTTTATCTCCTGTGTAAGAATTTGAAACAAAACACTTTGATTTACTTAGACTGTGTTATTCTGAAGTAGATAATCTCCAGTACTCCAAAATGAATATAAAACAAGTCGCTTAAAAACAAAGATTGAAGAAAAACATACAGCTATAACCATTTGATATTTGCAAAAAACATTCAAAATTAGATGCATATAAAAATAGATTCATTTATCGATACTAAAAATAAATCCTAGAGAAATCATCCCCATGAAAAAATCAATTGCCTGATAAAAAATAATATTTTCACTTACAAGGGGACTACCAAACATGGTGCTCACAGATTTTGATGATTTCAAAGTATGTTGCAGGGTTCATACCACTAATTATTCCTGTAAAAGGGTTTCTTCAAATGGGCCTTAGATTTTGAGAAATTGGGGGTTAAAGTTCAGCGTATATTTTACATACCTATTAGTATGGCTTGTCTGTGTAGCTCTGTGGCGCTGCGGCAGCGTCTGAGGCTGCAAATCCAAATATTGTGAGTTCGAATCCGTCTCGAGCCTTTTGATTTTATTACTTTTTTATAGCTTTTAAATGTTACAAATTTTAGGCAGAATTGGGAATTCTACAGCTTTTGATATTTTCTTAGTAAATTACACTTACATTTTCGAATTTTTTCATAAAACTTTATTTTTTTGCTATTGACAAAACTGCAAAATTAATTTATTCCTAGAACTTTTTTTTTATTAATTATTATTTGCATTTTTTATTTTAAGTAAAGTTCAGAAATAATAATTTTTCTTTTTTTTATTTTATAGAATTTCATATGAAAATTTTAACCTTTTCTTCTATAAAAAATACAAGATAAATTTAGGAGTAATTTCTCTAACGTATTTAGGATTAAATAATTCAAATAATACATATATTTGAAAGAGTAATAAAATATCAATGCAGTTATGCTAAAATGTAAGTTTTTAGCAGTTATCAAAATTTTCAGTGCTCTGAAAATACATTTATCTCCATCGTTCAACCTTAATAACATTTATCATTTGAACAAATAAGAATTGGCAGATTACGTTTAAAACTATTTTTGTAACAAATTAAAACATGTGATTCATAAAAATTCGATTGGATTGCAAAAATCGTCTGTGAATGAAATTAAATTTGTGATACATGTATATTTTTATTTATTTATTTATTTTTATTGTCTGCTTTCCTTTCATCGGTTATATCAAAATAAAATAAAATTTCTGTTTATTGACATTATATTTGCTCGTATACAAATGATGATTAAACTTTTTTCTGTTTAAATCTTTTAATGTATTTTTAAATATACTTATCACGAATCAAGTATGCAAGGAATATAAATTATGTAAATTTATACAAGTTTTAAAAATGATCAGACATAAATTAAATCCAACTTCCGTTTACATTAAAAGTTTCTGAAAAAAATATTAATTTTCCTGAAAAAATCTATAAACGTACAGTTTTTTAAGGTGATAGTTTACCTCAAAACTGATCAAAAATCGATATTTGTTTTTAAACATTTAAAAAATGAATGATAGCCTGTTTAATTATGAATACTGCAAAACCTCATTTTTACTCATACGACAATTTGCAAATTTTGTTTATACACCAACACAATTGAAAACTTTAAACGTTCTTTCCCTCTATGTTAATATTTTTTTCTTTTTGATGTTTTAAAAATGCTAAGGCTTTTTATTTATTTATTTGTTTATTTATTTAACATAGTTATCGAAATTTTTTTGTACATGATCTTTAATACATATGGGTTAAATATGTGCATGGAATTAGCTGTAAGGTTATTGTTATTATTATTTTAAACAGAAGTATAATGAAGATATATTAGATTTCATCACTCTACACTACATATGTCATTAAAAAAATTATATTAAATGTAATATTATATTATCTAAACACCCATGCACATATTGAGTAATACACATTTGACAACCTAAAAAAGTTTTTGAGTAATCTAAAAATATTAATATTTAAGGTAATATGGATTTTAAAATGTTTAAATTTTCTTATACTCTTTAAAAACTTTAATTAAAAATGCAGCTTTATTTATTTATTTATTGCAATATGTACTATTACTTGATCACTGAAATGCAATCAGTTCGCCATTTGAACCATTTTCGTTTAATCAAAAAATGTTGTAAATATAAACTGCCCCCTTAAGAAAATATCAAAAGTTTCAAAGCTGTAAAATTCCCAATTCTGCCTAAAATTTGTAACATTTAAAAGCTATAAAAATAAGTAAAAAAAAAATGAAAAGGCTCGAGCCGGATACGAAATCATAACCTTCATATCTGCAAACTCAGACGCTGTCGCAGCGCCACGGAGCTACACAGCGAAGTTATACTAATAGGTATTTAAAATATACGCCGAACTTTAACCCCCAATTTCTCAAACACTAAGGCCCATTTGAAGAAACCCTTTTACCAGAATAATTAGTGGTATGAACCCTACAACATACTTTGAAATCATTAAAATCTGTGAGCACCATGTTTGGTGGTCCCCTTGTTAAAGACATATCTTGCAAAGCGACGTCAAGAATAGAAGTTTCATAAAAAATGCGAGGGAAAAAACCCCGAAGATAAGATCTGAGAAGAAAATTAGCAAGTCTGAATGGATTTAAATCTTTGCTGTTATATAAAAAAAAAATCTTTCTCCCTTTTTCGTCTTTTTATTCCTGTAAAACAGACGGGATCTGATTTAATAATTCCACTTTTTTTTCTTTCCTGTTTTTTTTTCCTTTTTAAGCAGTCGTTCGAAGGCACGTTGAAAATTTAATGACAGGTGAAAGAATTTCAAAATATTTAATACGCATATCATTTTTTTTAAGAATGTTTAAATAAATGTTTTTAAATCAAATGCATATGGTTTGAATATCGAAATTTAGGTATTTTGTTGTTAGGTATTATGTTGCTAGGTACAAATTATATAATTTAACTTTTTGAAGGGCGGAATACTGATATAGTTTATTTTACTTTTATATGGTAGATGAATAAAGGAATTTTTTTTTGGACTTTTTGTGATGAATTTGTTCTTAAATCCCAGTGTCAATCACACATTTCAACATTCTAGAAACAGAAATATTTTTCGCCTTGAAGGGTTAAAAATTTAATATTTTTTAAACTGTATAATTTTTTATAATTTATTCTTTTCAGTGTCTTTAAATTAATAAGTCTTTTTTTTTTACTTAATTAACTTTGTTTTGCATTACCATATTTTCATTTTGTTAGTTATAGATAGATTGAGTGATATTGGATCAGTTATTTTTTATTGCAGCGTTACTCGTCTGGCAGATAATGAAAATAAACTGTTGTTTCGAGAACTACCAAACAGAATTTCTTATTGTACTGCAGTTTTGAAATTAAAGTTAGAAATTTCTGCCCCAATAATTAAAAAAATAAGCTAATTGGTCGAATGATTAAATATTTTAGTCAATTTTAATCCATTTTCAAACTATATTGCAACCGATTCTCTGTACAGTAAATCTAGGAATTTACTGACTAAGAAATTTCTTAATCTAAGAAGATGTTACATAACTGTGAACAAAAACGTAAAACAACTTCTTACAAGTTACGCACGATTTCGGTTTGGTTTGGTTTGGTTTATTTTTGTCGTCTGATTATTTATGCTAGGGATATAGGACCAGGGGGGGAGTGCCCTTCGTGGGGGTCTTTCTAAGGGAACCTAACCCGTATTTACGCAAGGTTCGAAGAAAACCACGAAAACTCCGAACATTTAGGCCGACAACCGCGATTGGGTTCGAACCCAGCACCTGCCATCTACCAGCTGAGAGGTCTTAACCTCTCGGCCACTGGTGGGGCTACGCACGATTTCGAAAAGATCTATTTATCATTAGAAACCCAAGGAACTTATTATTTGTCTTGAGAAATCTATTTAATACACAGTAGTTATGACTACTCAGAAGTGTTTCCGAAAATTCATTAAAGCAAAAAAAACTTTCTTTCTAATAAATGCTTCTTTAAATATCGAAAAGAGTTTTGAGTTTCCTAACGATACACAATATGCTTTTTGGAGTCGCGTGTAACTTGGAAAACGTTATTTTGTGTTTTCGTCGTAATTATATGTTTCCCTAAATCATTAAAAAATCTTGATAAAAGTCTTTATTTACAATATAGAGAAAATACAAAAGTAATGTGACAGAGTATAAGGGATAAATGCTACATCTTTATATCCAAGCATTGGTATCGCAGGTCATCAGTTTCAATACGTGAGTCAATACGTGAGAACTTATTCTGTTGTGACATCAGCGTTCGGAATGCAGCATTTCGTATCTCCAATTTCCATTCATTTATTTTATTATAATTAACTACATATTTGTAGTAATTTCATTTTTGTTACCTATTTTAATTTATGGCAAACTGGCCTTTAAAAGATTTAAAAGTAACTATGATTTTGTATATGCTTTATTATATACTTAACAGAAGCCTTACTCTCCCTGTGACATTTACAACTAAGGTATGAAGAATTTTATGCCAAATGTTTTGCTTTATATACATCGTATTATTTTTATATAAATCTTCCTATAGATCAAAATAAAAAAATCTCTAAAACATTTTACAAAAACAAAGATTGTAGGATGAGACATAAAGTCATAACCATTTCATGTTTTAAAATACTAAGAAAATACAAACTGGAAGCATAAAATCATGCAATCATTTATGGATAGTTTTTTTTCTTTGGATCAATCAGTGGCAGCTGCAACAAATAGTCTCATAAAAAAGGGATGTTTCTTTCTGAAACACATCTTGCAAAGAAACAATAATAAATGAAAAGTGATAAAGCTAAATAGGGTGTAAACAATCGCAGATCTGGATTTGAAATAAAATTAGCAAGTCAAATGGATTTAAATATTTGTTCATATATATATTTATACTTTTTCTTTCTATGTAATTTTTTCTTTTCATGAACAATCGGAATTAAATTTAATAATTTTTGCAATAATTCAGAGACATTTCTTAAATGACTTACAAAAAGCTTCAACTATTTTGAAAAAGGAAATATTTTAAAGCTATTTTTAACACATAGCACATATTTATTATTTATTTAAAAAATCAAATAAAAATGCAGCATTTTAAAAAATCAAGATTGAATGATTTTGCATTATTATGTTTCAGTAATTGATCAGGTAATTGATCAGGTTCAGGTAATTGATTTTAACCTAAGCAGGGACATTTACATAATGTTAATTGTAACATAGCACATTTAAACGATGCTTAAGTGCAAACGATGCTACTTTTATACATTTATGTTATATAAAGATCTTATTTTACAAAGATTTCCAAAACATTTATTCACGGTAATTCATAATAAGAGATATAGATTTGAAAAAAAGTATATTGACTAAATGCAATGGCGAAACTTTTAGCTTCTTAAACATAGTAACCGTCTGTTGTAGAATGCAAATAAAATCTCAGGCATTTTTTTAAAATCAAAAACCTATTTTCGAAAAAAAGAATTAAAAAAATCGCTACATAAAATACATCGTTACAATCAATTTGATACGTCTGGTAAAATCTCTGTTTTATCTCAGTGCTTTCTTCATTCCTATTCTCAAGAAAAGGAATTAAAAATTTAGTATATATGTATAACAGTTTTCGTATTATAGCTAATTTGTGATAGATTTTGCTTTCGTTCTATTTAATGCAGAAGCATAATATTTTGAATTCTGTTTAAATGTAGTAGAATCATTATGCTGGAATTTATATAGATTGATAACAATAAGACCAAACTAATTTTTTTTTCAAAAGCATCATTTAAATTTTGTTTTCTGAAATTTATTTCAACATTTTCTCTATAAATCTTTAAAATAATTTAAATTATAGCTTGAATTGCAACAGCAATTTAAATTTTAGGTCAACAAATTAGCCTAACATCTTTAATTTTTTTTAATTAGCAGCTAATGTGTATTTAGCAAACAAGCTAATAAATTCAAGAATAGCAACCACACCACTATATCATCTTAAAAATGAGAAAGGAAACAAGGTTGATATTGATTTATAAACTCTAATGTCAGATATTGATATTTGTGATTTTTCAAACACTACATAAAACTTACATTTTTAAAACATAAATTACATACATAAATTTTACATTATTTGGGGTAGAAAATAACATTGGAATTAACATTTTAATTGAATTTTAAACAGTTGCGTATCAAAACTTGACTAAAAAAATTAAATATTTATCATAAACTTTCTATTTTAAGCATAAAAAATTTTTAGATATCAGGGAAAACTTTCCCTAATTGCTTTAACATAGTAATCTAAAAGCTATATTAAAATTTAAATTCTATAGCTTAATGAATAATACAAAAAACAATAAATTGACATTTGATAAATGTATATTTATAATCCAGATGGCCATTTGTTAGCTATAAGCTTAGTCATTTTAAAGTATATATAAATTAATTTTTTACCAGTTTAAAAAAAAAGGTAGAAGAAATTATTACTTGAGTTATGTTTAAAAATAGCATAGCAACTGTCCGAAATTGCAAGGGAATGATATAATCTAATTTCCGTAGTTCAAGAATAAACTTTATAGATTTTTAAAACTTGAGGTACTTAATACAATGTTATAATGAAAGTCATCTTATTTTTGATGTTATTATTGTTATTTGATAAAGCAATCATCAACACAAGCTTTAGCCTAAAATTTGTATGCACCCATAATTAAAATACGCCAATCTTTCCACCAAAAGCATTTTTGTCACGTATTTACGGAAATAATCGAAATAATTCCGTTTAAACACCTTCATACCGTATATTTGAAATGAAACATTATACTGTCACTAGAATGTTTTATTTATTTATCTATTTATTGATTTTTTTTCAGACATAAAATATTTTAGTATATTAGTGAAATCTTGGGGTAATTGCTTGAATTTAGTAAATAAAATGCTTTTTCAATATAGATGGCAGAAACATTATACAAATATAAAGCAAGTTTTAAAAAATAAATAGACGCAATTATATATTCTTGTTTTTATAAAATTAGATGCAATTTAATGTTAATCATATATTACATAAAAGATCGAAATTAAATTTTCAAACCCATTAACAAACCGCACATCGAATACACGGAACGAAAAATGAACCAATTTGTATTGTTCAAACACAAAAGATTTAAAATTGACACTGAAAATATGAACTAATTGCTTTAATATTTTAATAAAATTGCTTCATTAAGTTTAAAATTCGGCTGCGTAATTGATAATACATAAAGTTATAACCTGCTCTTTAATAAATGAAAAGCCATAATCAGTAATAGCATACAATTCTCAGATTTTAATGTAGCTCATTAATTCTTGATATTTTATCAATAACCATTTAAGGACATTAATACACACCCCTGCCTCGCCCTTATTCATGAAAGCAAATTATCAAACATGATAAATTGCTATAACAGAATTAATTTGTATAAACGATCAGTGTTTATAGCCTTTAAAACTACAATTTTCTCCCTTCTTTTATTACTAAGACAACTTCAAATGATTATTTAAAGTTAACCGATCATTTATCAGCGAGACTGAAATTTCTAAGGTATCGAGTTGTGAGAAATTTTCATCTTTTAATCATGTATTTTAATCTGGGTACACCCGATTTCTTGTAACAAGCATTATACAGGCTATCCCAAAATTTGCTAAACAAAAGAAGAAAGGTGATATACATATTCAAGAAGATGAACAAGTGGATGTGATCGCAGGGGCCGGTGGTCTCTAAGCGGCGGAATTCCGCTCGATAATTTTAAGACCATGGGCATTTGATGCATTCTTATATTCAAACATTCTTCTCAGGGAATTAATATTTTTAAATTCTTTTTTTTTCAGTATTCTCTTCTTAACGGATGTCAGTTTTTTTTGGTTGTCAAAATATTTATAAAATTTATGCTCAATTTAATATTTTATGCTTTAAAAAGTGATGAACTGGAAGTAAAATTTAAACACTTCATATAAAATAATGCATAGATTTTAGAAATATTTTGACAACTAAGAAAAAATGGATGCATTGTTTAAGAAGAGAACAATGTAAAAAGAAGTTAAAATATTAATTTCCCTAGAAGATATTTTGAATATAAAAATGTATCAAATGCCCATAGATTTAATATTACATAGGGGAATTCGGCCGCTGAATGACCAGCCGCCTTAAATTAATAAATCAAAATTGATAATTTATAATTAATAAAATCTTACGCAAATGGCAATATCTTTTATATTTGAATAAACAAATTTTCTGGACGTTTAATATACGCTATATGTTTTCCCAATAGATGCCAGCACCAAAAACAATGTAAAAAATATTTTAGTTTGAAATAATATTTACAATTACTTCAAAATCACATTCCAAAAAATCGTTTTTTTTTCGTTAATAATTAAAAATAAAAGCTATTTGAAAAATATAATAAAAAACAAGGGTAAAAATAGTTCAAAATACAAATATTCTACAAGTAATTTATTTAGCTAAAGTGAACTTTATTGATATGTTTCTTTAATTTTTTTTAAATTACAGGGTTCGCACAACTCTACCACTAAATTCTTACAGCATTTTCAGTGTATTTCACTGCAGAAAAATAATGCGAAAATTGCGAATCGAGGGGGTAATTGCGAATTCTGTTTCTTAAAAATTAAATATAAATTTTCTAATCATTAATAGTGGTGACAGAGTCCTTACAAAATATAAGGACTGTGCGAACCGTGAATTAAAGCTAAAATGAACTTTATTGATATGTTTCTTTAATTTTTTTAAATTCTGGTTAAAATCATTAAAATTTTAATTATTTATAATTTATGTAAAATAAATAAAAAAATGAAAAGTTCAAAATGGTCAGAAAATCATTATATAAAAATAAGTGTAAAGGTAAAAATAATTTAAATAATAATAACGATAATATAAACCTTTAAATTGGCAAAAGATGCGAAATTTCTTTTAATTTCATCTAAATATGAAAATTTCATTTTCCAGCATCGAGATTTGAACTAAGGACCTTCTATTTACTGAATTAGATGCTTTACCACTAATCATAGATTAGATGCTTTACCACTAATCTATGATGTCGACACAAAAAGTACTGAAATCAAGGTTCTCTATCGAAATTTAAATTGCAAAAAATCCTGTCTGTTGGCTCGGTCTATAGGAGCAAGTAGATTTCAAGGTTAAGTTTTCATTTCACCAACAATAATTAAAATATGATTAAAGATAAACCCAATTCAATAACTTTATTTGACAGTATTTTGACGTAATTTCCTTGCTTAAAATCAATTAAATTTATGTATATTTATTTTTAATTACTTTATATATAACTAAATATTGAAGTAAATACAAGTGTTTACTGCAAAATGACATTTACTTTTAGCCGTGCGGATATGGCATTGTATGTTGCTGATTTATTGCGTGTACATTCTGTGAATAATCCATGCCACAAACAGTGCAAATGACAAAAAAACTAAAAACATTTATTCATTCCTAAAATAACCAGCTTTTAAATAGCACAGATTCTCTGAGAACAACTCTAAGATCCTCACTTCAATAATGCCAAATGCGTTTGCTATAAAATCAAAGAACAATCTCGTTTTCTGCTAACAATTGAAAAACTCCTCAGGTGACATATTTTAAAGATGGAAGGATTTTATTCTTTTACATATGGGAAAGTAATTAAAATCAGTAATACCTTGCTTTGAAGAGTAATTGAAACTACTTTTAATAATTACAGATTTCTTTTATTAAGGCGTTCAGTCCTTCTGTTATATGTAAAAAAAGAAAGGAAACTTCATTTTCTTAGTTATAAAGGGAGTTTTGTAAATAGCTATATAAATATATATATTTTTTTCCAAAATGTTCTTATGCGATAAATCATGCTTCATAAAGAGAAACGACTTAAATGATCATTTTTTTAAAATTCAAAATCTGAAGAAGCGTGATTAAATTATTGTATGGCAGATTTGAAACAAAAAACTTTAATTTTCTTTGAATTGTATTTCAAAAATTCCTTTCTTGTTTCTTGGTTTTAGAGAATTTCTTACAATTACAGAAATAAACAAATATTTAAGTATTTCACTCACGTAATTTCAATAGTAATTAGAAAACTTTTCTAAAATAAAAGATGCATCTAAGACATTTCATCTCATGGGCATTCAATTTTCATAAAATACAGCTACATTATTCTCACATTTCGGTTAATTTTCAACTCGATCAACTTTTTTATCCATAGTCGTTAGCATTACCTCGTAATATTTCAAAGCAAAAAAATCAAAAGTTAATGATGCTTTCAAAAAAATTTCTTATATGCTAAAAAAGAAATACTTTTTACCTAAATACGAAAACAAAACCTTGCATACATGCACCAAAAAAGATAGAAAATAAATAACAGTGAAAAAAAAATGAAAATTTTTGAAAAAAGAAATTTTAGGTAAAGTTTTTTGGTAAAGACTTTTAAAAATGAATATTAAATTTAATTTCTGTCACATGAATAAAAATATTCAAAATATTTCAACTTTTAGTTTTTTCTCATTATTATTATTGAAATATTACCAATTACGGCTTTCCTTTCATTATCAATAATAATCCTCTGCAATTAGATTTAACAGTTTTGAAATGCAATACTGTTTACACATGTTCCAATCGCTTAAAAAACTTTTTGATATTTTCCAAAATCGTAATCATAATAGTTACTTTTAATGACCGCTTTTTCACGTCTAATTCTGTAGTGTCGAACAGTTGTTTCTAGTTGCCTATTTTTAACCATTCAAGCTTATATTAAAGACGATATTGTATAAATTATCTATCAAAATATAAAAAGCTGTTCAGTTACTTTTAATTTTCAACACTGAATTATAATTTTTCATACTTTCTCTAAATCATAATTAATACCTTTTAATTATTGTGGTGAAGTTATAATAAGTATTATTATAAAATTTTTAATTAAGGCTTTTCTCAAAAACGATACCATTGTTGTAGATTATTTTAAAAAGAAATATGTTCTTACAGTAAAATACTTATTTTTATTATAATAAAAACACTACTACGATGTGTCACAATATCTTTTATTATTTCATTTATTTATTTATTTTTATTTATCTATTTATATAGTATGTTAAAAGCTTTCTATGTTTAGATGTATGAAAAGTTATTTTCCCCATATTTGTTAAAAATATTGATTTTTTTCTAAATGGAAAAATGAAAATTATGATTAAAATTGCTATTGTTTAATAAACTACGATAAAAAATAAAAACCAAACAAGTACTAAAAGCCAAAACAAAGTTTATTATTTACAATGCATAAGATATTGTTTTTTTAATATTAATTTGTTTTATCATTTTTGCTTCAGTTTCTAAATATGGTAAGAGTATACAGGATGAATAGATAGAAAAAAGTAATTTCTAAGCAAATTGCCAGTTCTATATTTCTTTTTTAGAGCCAGTAAAAAATGTGAAATAATATAGTGTTTGTTTGTGTGAAATATATATATACGCTGCTCAAAACAATTAAAGGATATTGCAGTTTTAGGTGGATTTTGTATCTGGGAAACTTTTTAGCTGATTGATACATGGTCGACAGACATAGTAGGTTATACGAGAATAAATTACACATGTTTGGCAGAAAAAAAGCATTTTATTGCGCATTTGTGTACAAAAGGAAAAAAACACAATTTGTGCATATGCGAAAAAAAGAATAAGAAAAGGTTTTTTCTTCAAAGAAAATCATTTTCAGTAGGGGGTATGGTTTCCACGGGCGGCCAGCAACGTTGAACACCTTTGAGGCATGGACTCAAGTGTTCATCTCAAGTGCGGTATTCTACCCCACTCTTCCAGAAGAGCTCTTTCCAGTTCTGGGAGAGTTTGTGGGGGTTGTTGGCGGCCAGAAGCTCGTCTTCCTAGAGCGTCCCAAACGTGCTCGATTGGATTCATGTCTGGAGAACACGCTGGCCATTCCATTCGAACGATTCCTACCTCGAAAAGGAAATCCTCCACCAGGTTTGCACGATGTGGCCTGCAGTTATCGTCCATTAAAATGAAGTTATCTCCGATTGCTGCAGCGTAAGGGACTACAATAGGTCTGAGGATCTCATCCCTATATCGGCGACCAGTCAGAACTCCATCTCGAATGATGTAGAGGTCAGTGCACCCGTCAATGGAGATGCCACCATACACCAACACTCCTCCACCGCCAAATCTGACACTTTCGTGCACGAACGCAGGATTATTTTTACTGCCACGGTCCCTCCAGATGAAAATACGCCTATTATCCGGATGCATAGAATAGACTCGTCAGAAAACAGAATATTGCTCCATTCATTTCTCCTCCAGTTGACATGCTCGGTTGCCCACTCCGTGCGATCGCGACGATGCCTTGATGTCAACCTAACACATACCATCAGTCGGCGAGCATACATACCTACAGCATGGAGCCGGTTTCGGACAGTCTGAGTTGAAATCGTGGTGCCTGTAGCCGAGCGAAGGTGTTGTTGGAGAAGAGTAGCGTTCATGTTTCGGTGTCTCCGAGCTGTTAATGCTAAATACCGATCTTCATTGGGCGTTGTTGCCCGTCTACGACCTTGCCCTGGTCTTCGGCCTGCACATCCACTCTCCAGAAAATGGTTCCAGATCCTGGAAATGACACTTTGTGACACTCCAATGGCTTGCGCTACTTCGGCTTGAGTTTGGCCCCCTTCTAACCTACCAACAATTCTCCAATCTTCTGAATCTGTCAAATGACTTAGCTGAGACATCGTAGTCATCGAAACAAAGCAAGCACTGAATGCCGATCATCCTTGTCTTCATTCTCTTTTATCCAGTTGAAAGTCAAATTTCATTCGCTGCAGCTGAAGCGACGTTTTGATGTCGAACTCAAAATTTTCATACTCCACAGTTTGAAAACCAGAAAAATTTGCATTTGTGATTCTCTTCTTCTATTTTCGGCAAAAAAAAATTCGTTTATATCTTTATTTTATATAAAACTTCAAATATCCTTTAATTGTATTGAGCAGTGTACTATAAAATGTTC